>SNQJ01S0027524.1:249973-263586 GCA_010110895.2 Picea sitchensis | reverse complement strand
AGGGCCTCAAAATGGCCCCGGAAGTTCAGGACTCGAAAACACTGCTAAAAATAGTAAACTGTGCGAAAACTGAAAAACTGAAAGAAGCAATGGTGGGGGTCCAAGTGGAATAGGTGGGTGGCCACCAATATCCACCTGGATCAGAACTCCAAAGTGGTCCCCTTATGGTGAAATCCCTCACGGGAAGACGCTTTGTGGAGTAAGAGAACCCATGCTTAATTGTGGAATAATGAGATGAATAAAAGTGAATTTTTCTAGGAAAATATCCTAGATGGATATTTCTTGTCATGTCATTTCCATTGGTATGTAGAACGTCACATAATTCCTCACGGTTAGAGAGTTATGGCAATGAAAAGTTGGAAACCCCAAGTTTGGGTAATGGACCCAAGTTTGTTTGATGGGTAACAATATGAGTTATCATATATTTTTAGATAATACTATTCTATATTGATACTACATGTCATTCCATTTCTGGTGGTATGTAGAACGTCACATAACTCCACACGATTTGAGAGTTATGGCCTTACGAAGTTGGAGGACCCTCATATGTCATCTAGAAGCCCCAAAAGGTCAAAGTAATCAAAGTGATTTAAGATATTTTAAAAGGTAAATAATAAAGTGAAGTGATGAGTTTATTGTAATTCAAAGTGAATACAAAATAAATTATTTCAATAATAATTTTAATGGATAAATTAGAAGTGGACCCAACCCTAAAATAAGGAAAGTGGGGCCAAGTGACCTAGAATATGCTTTTAAGGAAGCTACTTGGAGAGTATAAATAAGAGGCAAGGCTCTCTCATTTGAATCACATTTGAGCATATTGAATATCTATAGGTGTCTGAGGTATACAAATGATATCTAAGCTAAAATTCTAAGGAAAGTGAAGAAAAGAAGACCGAAATGCAAGGAAGGATAAATTCCTTTGATGGTGCTTTCTAAGGTATGTTATTTTCAGGTCATCTCACCCTTTTCACTATAACTTGTTTTCTATAATGATTTAGATCCTTAAATTTATATGCAAGTGAGAAAACATATCCAAGTATCTGTGGTTAAAAATTTAGCTTGTGGGTCGTTGTATTTTGGGAGTTACACTCTGTGGAAAATAGGGTTTATGGTCAATCCTAAAACTAGTCAACATCAGGTGTTTCGGGTAAAAATGTCATAACTTCTTCATAACAGATCCAACTTCAGTGAGACCAAATGTGTTGGTTAGGGTACAGTATTTAGTATGTTGTGTAGAAATTTCATATCATTTCATCAAATATTTGGTGCGGGGCACGTTCTTCAAGGTCGCTCTCTAGAATAAGACAAAATTCAGCAAGGTATGCCATTTTTTCTATAAATCCTCTTCTGAGAGGTTCCAAGTAGTGTGACTTGAAGAAATTGCATAAAACACACTGAAGAACATTGTGTATCAGTTTCATATCTTTATACATTACAGGTTCAAAGTTATGATTACTTCAAGTTAGGGTTGTTAACTAATCCAAAATGAGGCATGTGAGACTAAAGAAAAGTTTGATGAAAATGCTAGTCTCTTGTTTTTAAAGTTAAGGAAGGTTTGCAGGAATGTGATCATATACACCAGGTCTATTACAGAGCTACAAACCAGATTTGGATGATGAAATTGATGAGGGCTTTTGGTTGTGGCACATGTTGAGTACATGGTTGAGACAAGTAGTTGATGAGTTGACACATACATGAAGTGTATAGTTGATGATGTTGGTACATATTGATAATTCATAGTTGATGAGTAGTTGACACATGATTGGAACATACTTGGTACATGGTTGGATGCACTTGTTTATGGTACAGGTTGATTACAGGTTGGTGCATGGTTGATGCACTTGTTTATGGCGCAGGTTGATTACAGGTTGGTGCATGGTTGATGCACTTGTTTATGGTACATGTTGATTATAAGTTGATGCATGGTTCAGATTTATTGGTACAGGTTTACAGCGGTATATCTCACAGTGATAGTGTGACAGTGGTTCCATCATTCTACCTCTACTTTGGGGTGGCAGGACGGGGCAAGGACAGGTGGTTGTAGCCACCTTTCGGTTGTAGCCGAAGAACATTGGGGGTTGTAGCCTCCTTCTAGTTGTAGCCAGAGATTTGGGGAGTTGGATCTTCCCTTAGGTTGTAGCCTAAGAAACTAGAGGGTTGGAGCCTCCTTCCAGTTGTAGCCAGAAAAAAAAGAAGTTGGTGCTTTCAATGAATGTAATTCTTCAATACATATAAGAAAAAACATTCCGTGGTTTTCTCCTGATTTGGGTTTCCACGTAAAATACTGGTGTATTGTGTATGATTGTTTATTTATTACTACTCATTATTGGATAATAACTCTACATTGATATAACATTTGAAGAAAAGGATTATAATTACGTTATTACTGATTCACCCCCCCTCTTAGTAATCCAACACGTTCGGGATCTTGCTCATATCTGGTATGTTGAGGGAGGCCATATATAGCATCTGGAGTGGTGGTGGAGGATTAGTTCCATCCCTAGTGTGAGTGGTTTTTGTACCTAACCCGTGAGGGGGGTTAGGTGGGGTTGTACTTCCCCCTTGGGAAGACGTTTCCCCCCCGCTTCCTTGTAAATGAGAGCTAGTGGATGGTTGAACTTGGGAAGTGGACCCAAGTAGAGTGGAACTAAGCAATGTTGATCCCAATATAGTAGCACTCATAGGGGTGTGATAGGGTTGGGCCGATGAGTTGGAGAGACTAGGAACTCCTCCTAGAAGAGAAGGGAGGTTTTGCAAGTGTCTGGAACGGCAGGGATTATGTGGGTCCCCTATGATGTCCGACTAGCAAAGTGAATGTGTGTGAATGGTGATGAGAGTAATAAAATGAACAAGATTTTTTGTATAACTTGGATCTTCACAATATTTCTCACAATTGCATGTAATCACAAGAGCATCATACATAAATCAATTGAAAAGAAGCATACATGTGGGTAGGTGGATTTTGTTCGCGTGGGAGAACAAAGAAAACAAATGCTCGTGTCCTAAAAAGATGTAACGTCCTTCCTCTCAAATAGCACTGGACCTTCCAATAGCACTCAACAGTGGGGTCTGAAGCCACCGAAAGAGGAACTAGTGAAGGATGAAATAATCAGTTATAATGAGGGGTAGAGGGTGCATATCCTGAAAGAGTTGGCGATATTTCCCAATAGTCACACAAAATCCGATCAAGGTGCAATTGCAGCCCAAAATTGCCACCTGGGTAGATGTCCTAAAATTTGGCCACTAGGTACCTCGGTCAAAGTGCGGCATTTATATTTTCAGCCTCATAAATGTTTTACAGACTGGATCCCGTCTAAGAGGTGGGTGCCTCAAAGGGGGATGCACAGAACAACTGGACCTCAACCTTAGACCCTTCCTGGGTATCTCCCTGCCTTATGGTGTTAGGAACACTTGACTTAGAGGATTTTAAAGTTCCCTATTTGTCAACTTCTACCGTTTGAAGATGTGAAAACTAGATAACGAGGAGTTATTTGTATGCCTATCCCCAAGATCCTACCTATACTAAAAATTTATTTTGGCACCTCCTGTGGAGGAAAACTTAGTGAGTTTTTAGAAAAAAATTAGATGTGGTTGTTTGAGAGATTGGGGGTGTGAACCAATCTCGTTTGAATTAAGTGGGAGTGGATAATTCCTTCAAGAAAAAGTGGGATGTTTCACAATCCCTTTGGAGGAAACCTACTTCAAACTCTACAATTCGAGATGAAATTATATGAGTGAGTAGTGACTTTGTGTGTGAGCAAGTGATAAAATGTGCCAATTTTTTAATAAGTTAGGTGTCACCTTGTAACATGTGGACTTCGTGTGGTCCTTACAAGTCTTGATTACCTATCTTACTAGATGTTATTGGTACAACCTTGCAGAATTTTAAAGTCCCTAAAGAACTAGCATGTGGACATGTGGGTACTTACCAATCCTTAAAACTCCCTAGTGTGATGTAATCTAATAAGTCTTTAAAAAACTATCCTAGATTGAAAGCATGTGGGCATGTATGGGCCCGTTACAATAATCTTTAAACTCCCCTAGTGATTTAAACTAAGAAAGTATCTTCAACCTATCCTATCTTTGCAACATGTGGGCATGTTTGGGCCCTTACAATTTTAAGATGTTTTGAAAAGAAACTAAGAAGGGGCCCTAGGGGGGCTTTGTCCTCTCCTAAAGATTTTGTTTTTAAGGGAGATGAAATCTTCCCTCAATCATTTTTCTGATTCTCAATATCGCTCTATGGTGCGAGAGAAGAGCATACTGGATGATTGAAGTTTGATTTCTGGTCCCAATGCAAGTGTTTATATTTGTGATAGTGAATGATTCCAATATAATTTTTACAATCAAAACAAGCCATCCATGTGGCAACTCAAAGAAAAAAGAGGGAAAAATATGGTTTTTAACCCCCTAAGTGCCTATGTTTTGACTAACCCTTCATGTGGAGAGGGAATCTAAGTGTGGTGCATATTACAAATTGCATAGAATCAATATTTAGAAGGCTAGGGGCCTTCCAAACATCACAAAAAACTCTTACAATGTTGGATTTCTAGATAGATGTGTGGGTCACAAAGAAGACCAAGGCGCATGTGGTGCCAATGCGCAAATAAATAATGAAATGTTGGTGCACGTGTGCAAAATTCGCTGGAAAACAAAGTGTTGTTGGCACACATGCTCGGAAAACGCACCTATGGGCTGAAAAACTCGTGCACATTCTGATACGCGGCTGGGAAGAAAAGTTTAAATGAAATTCTCTTAATCCAGCTATGAATTTATCTTTTTGCAGGTAGGACTAGGCCGGTTATGATCCCTGCAAGGTAGATAGATAAAAAAGAAGTGCTCAAACAACCAAAATAGGGAGGAAATTGATACCTTATCCCCAGTACGGTCGCCAATATGTTGTATCATTTTCGCCACTTGGATGAGAAAAAGAGGAACACCTACAAGTCCAGTTGGGTCAGCTGAACAGGACAAAAGTTAGTGCAAGAGTTAGACACATCAAGCACAAGAAATAAATAAACAACTAAGCTAATAACAACTAAAGAAACAAAACTAAAGTGCATAAGGAAATTAGAACCAAAATCAACCAAAAAAATTGACCAATATTCATGCCACCAATGGATAGATTGTATTAGTGGGAAAACACCAAATAGAAAGGGAGACTTATGGGTCCCCTCTTCCTCCAAGGGAGGGCTCTTGAATCCCCTATGTGAGAGCTCTTATTACAAATAACAAACTAAAAAAAGAAATGGTGAATAAATCCAAAGCTCATTCCCTCAAGAGGCGAGGAGAATAGCTCAATGAAATGATGCTAGTATGCTCCAAAAAGGAAATAGGTTCCTTGTAGGAGAATAGAGACAGCATAACAATACAAATAGATTCTTGAATTCATAGTGCACCCATGGCCTCTTTTTATAGCAAATATTTGAGGCATTATCCAATCGGTCTTTAGTGTGAACAAGGGGCCCTTTAGGGCATCTTTAGGTCTTTGACCAGCCCGCCACTTGGATTCAGTTCGGATTTGAGGGTCAAATCAAATTGGGAGCTGAACCAGAAGTGGGTGGGAGGTCGACCAGAAACATAAATGTGACGTTCTCAGGTGTGTGCGGTTTTTTGCATACATAATAGTGCATTGGGTGCATGTGCGTTTTTCCTATGTTTTTGACTGGCGCACGTCCTTTATTTGCTGAGCGCATGTTGATTTTATAACCAATTGTATAGTTTGCACCCTTTGGAAATGAATTTTTTGGGCCATGAATGAACTAATAGGTGTTTGGAGATGTTGGATTCCTGTGACCATTTGCGGACGGAATTTCAGTGATAACACTCTCTCGTGCAAATGAAAAATTCCAAGTTTCTCTTCCCACTTGACCACTTGAGGGTTTTTTTTTTTCAGATAGCCTTGAAGCGTTGATACACATATTGACGAGTTCCCTCTTTCTTCACTAATACAAAGCATATCGGTGAACCTTCTTCTTCTTCGCCAACATAGCCAATATCAGCACGTTAGTAATTTCCTCACAGATATACCGGCACACTCCCGCTAAACTTCGCCAACAAAAAAATATTTATCACCGACGAAATTTGCGTGATCAACATTGGTACACTAGAGATGTTCACAAGATTGTCTTCGCCATGCACAGCCTTACAATGGTGGACTTCCTTTCATCTTCACCCATGCATCACATATTGGCAAAGTGCTCTCCCTTCTCTCTGACACACAGTATATCGGCGAGCTTCTCTCTCTTTTACCGATGCATTGTTTGTTGAATAGTTTCCCTCTTCTGTCGTCGATGCGCCAGCAGAAGGATGTCAACCCCTCATCGACACTTAGCACATCAACAATGATTTTTTGTTCTCTCATTGACGCTAACCCTGTCAGCAAGACACGCCTTCATCTCAAGGCCCATCTGATCCTCCTCTAACTTGGATCCTTGTTGTTGCACCCGTCATTTGGTCTCCTATCATTCTAATGGTTAATATTTCTATGCCTAGCTAGATAACCGGTGACTGATCACATATATCGCTTGATCTACTTGATTTTTAGTCATAACTCAGTCTGTTTGTGTCACCTATATCATCCCCGTGATGGAGATACCGACCTAAATTGTTGACGTAGTTTAAGGAAATAAATTTCACCATCATCCATCCTCTATTTATGACATACAAGCTCTACTAGCCGACATATAAGCATCACCAGTGAACCCACCACAATGGAATATTTCAGGCAATTGTTGCAAATCAATTCCAGGATTTATGATCTTTAAAATAATGATATGACTATCTCATTGTTTTTCTCATGAATCAAGGAAGATTAATAGAGATTTTGGGTTCGACCATTGTGTCTCCATTTGTTTCATGCGCACAACAATCTCTCTATTTTCTTCTCTTACCTTTCCCTAAGAGAATCAATTGCCCCCCCTACCAAACGTTTCCACTAAAAATCCTCTCATACTCTCTCGTGCAAATGGAAAATCCCAAGTTTCTCTTCTCGCTTTACCACTTAACTGTTTTTTTATTATTATTATTAAATCAGATGACCCTGGCCCACCGATACATATCTCGACAAGTTCCCTCTTTCTTCATTGATACATAGCATATCGGTGAACCTTCTTCTTCTCCAACAACGTAGCCAATATCGACACATTAGTGATTTCCTCACATATATACCGGCACACTACCGCTAAACTTCGTTGACACACAAATATTTATGACTGACGAAATTCACGTGATCAACGTTGGTACAAAAAAGATGTTCACATGATTGTCTTCACTGTGCATAGCCTTACACTGACAAACTTCCTTTTGTCTTCGTCGATACATTGCATATTGGCAAGGTGCTCTCCCTTCTCTCTGAAACATAGTATATCAACGAGGTTCTCTCTCTTTTATGGATGCACTGCTTGTTGACAAATTTCCCTTTTCTTTCATTGATGCACCAATAGAAGGATGTCAACTCCTCATCAGTGTTGAGCGCATCAACGGTGATTTTATTTCTCTCACTGACATTGACCCTGTCAACAAGACATGCCTTCGCCTCGAGGCCCATCTTATCCTCCTCCAACTCAGATCCTTCTTGTTGCACCCATCAGTTGGTCTTCTATCATTTCTAATGATTAATCTTTCTATTCCTAACTAGATAACCGGTGATTGATCGCATATCTCGCCTCATCTACTTGATTTCCAGTCATAACTCAGTTTGTCTGTGTCACCAATAGCTTTCATCACGCATACCACACCAACTTCTTTACTTTACACTTATTGATTTTATGATTAAACAAGGATCATGAAAGTATTGTCTATCATCAGATGGGTTAACTGTGGCATTTGTTGGTCTTGCACTATCTCTGAAACTCATCTTAGAGGAAAATTGGTCCTCCCGGTTCCTAAACAGTGTTAAGTGCTCCAAACGTCAGCTAGCCATTTTCGCAGATTTATATTTATGTGCCAAAAACTTATATAGCATAGATGACAAGAAAATAACAAAATATAATTCTGGTGAAGCAGCAACAAAAACGAGACTCATACTTTTATTAAAAAAATGCCTTTGAGCGCAATTTTTCGACATTCGTCAAAGTGTATTTTTCATCACGGAAACATGTCATCTATATGAATTACGTGATTATGATTCCAATGCAACTGACGGAATCAAAATCGAAGCCCCGAAATTGCCAAAACGATAGTAAAGGGGTTTTCGCCCAAACCAGCATCGTCCGTCGTGGGACCAATGGAATGTTCTAATACCATGATTAACTTCCCACTCCTTGGTGTTAAATCGCTGTATACAACATTTGAATAATGGCACAAACTAGGGCACAGGCTAAACTCAAACACAGCTTCTGTAATTTTATTTCTCTACTTACTTCGCCACGCAGGAAATCACCCGGTACCCGTTTTTACAACGTGGCGCGACCTGCCAGGAGGAATTGATTACAACAACTCCAGTATCTCGTCGGCGAACATGAGAAGAAGACCATCGACAAACTGGTGGAAAGACTTGCAGACAAAAGGTAATCAAAATACTTGCAGAAAGCATGACAGCCGGATCCAAACACTTTTGAAACCGAAATCAGAACCTGCTCCTATAATCAAAGAAAGGAAGAAGTGTTTTAATGATTTGATAGCAGTCAAATACTATGCGCCCTCAGTTTGAGCATGGCAGATCATCTGCCATAGAGTTCGCCATGATATCATGATATGTGTTAGTTCTGGTAGAGACCAAGGACATTAAGGACTTTGAATTTAATAGAAAGCAGGGGCTTCATGATTGACCAAGGAGACTTTTAAGAGATTCAACCTTTGGTTCAATGCGCATTGGATAGGTGCAATATATTTGTTTTCTTGCTTGTAGAAGAACTGGGTTAGGGAAAACTCATGCCATGAAAGATACCTCCTCCCCTCCATTTTTTTAATGAGCAGAATCTTATTTGACCAAGCTGTTTTATGAAGAGTTTAGATGTATTATGTACTATTCTTTTACATTTTGTATCATTCAGATTGTGTAAGAATGTATTTCATATTGTAAATTAATCTTATTTATAATAGTTGCATTTTTATTTTTATTTTTTCTGAAAATGTTTATCAAGTAAAACCTTAAATGATTATTTAAATACTATACTACTCATAATTGTTTATTTATATTCTTTAAGATGTATTAATAAACCCAACTACAACAAGTAAAACCCAAAACCCAAAATGATTATTTGGGAAAAGATGGATTCCCTATTCCAAAAAAATGAGATATCTAATTATAACTTATTACCCGGGGTAACCCTTGTTGACAAAAAGAGATTTCTATAGTATCAACAACTTTCTAAGGTAGATCATCAATAATTTATATGGTACTTGTATACATCCGTTTTAAACTACTTTAAGTAAATATAAAATTTTCCATGGTCCCGTCTGTTAGGTATTTTGGCCTACAACAAGTTTCTGCTAAGCACATCCCCTTTCAATATCCATTTGATTAATAATGTCCCAAGAATTCCATATACTCTTGGACATGAGCGTTTCTTTAATTTTTACTTTAGTTGGAGTAATAATTAGAATTGGTAGAGTAAGGTAAAGTAAATTTTGAAGGTTTTATAAATAACACAAATTTTAAGAAGATATTTTTATTTTTTTTTATCATTTCAATGTGATCAAAGAATCCATTTGAAAATAGAGCTTGTGTTATGAGATAATTTATCTATAAATAAGTAGTTAAAATGTTCACAAATTTTAAGAAGATATTTTCATGTTTTTTTCTTTTTCTTTTCCATGTGTTCAAATAATCCATTTGGAAATAGAGCTTATGTTCTAGGATAATTTATCTATAAATAAGTAGTTAAAATATCCATTGAATGTGTGTACTTCAACAAAGAGTGAGAGCATGTGCTTAAATAATCCATTTGGCACATAGAGCTTGTGTTATAACATAATTTATCTATAGATAAGTAGTTAAAATCCCCATTGAATGTGTGTACTTCAATAAAGACAGAGGGCATATGTTCAAATAATCCATTTGACACATAGCGCTTGTGTTATAAGATAATTTATCTATAGATAAGTAGTTAAAATCCCCATTGAATGTGTGTACTTCAATAAAGACAGTTTGGCACATAGAACTTGTGTTATAAGATAATTTATATATAGATAAGTAGTTAAAATCCCCATTGAATGTGTGTACTTCAACAAAGACAAAGGGCATGTGCCCAAATAATCCATTTGGCACATAGAGCTTGTGTTATAAGATAATTTATCTATAGCTAAGTAGTTAAAATCTCCATTGAATGTATGTACTCCAATAAAAGACAGAGGGATAAATAACATCTTATTTTCTCCTAAGACTAATATGTATTTCAAAAGTAAATATGAGAAGGAAGAAAGTACATACATGATTCCTAATGTTTTTTCAATGAATCCAATGGCTTTTGGTTGACCTCATTAATTCACCACCAACCTACACATTCATCCAACAAGAAATACATTTCTCATTCTTTTATAAAACGATAAATATACACTTGCATGATTAAAGTCTTAATCTAATAATCTCAAGCTAAACTAGATCCGCAGAATCTCAAAAAAGATGCACAAGAGATACATAAACATAGAGATATAGATTTATTGAAAGAGATTAATAACAATGATGATTACCATCAGATTCGCAGCTGTACTCAGAGGTTCTATATGGACCGCCTTTCCCTTAGATTTGGTTCTCATACTTATAGATTCTTGAGGAGCTAATAATAATTTGAATGGCTTGAAAAAATATAAAGATACGAGCCTTTTGAATTTCATAAACTGGTTTTTCCTAGTTGTCCTTGTGACTTTGTGTAACACCATGTTTCCCCCATTCTGTGAAAATAACTATAGTGGCCAAGAACTATGGCAAACTCAAAGATGTTGATGCTTGATTTGACGGACCTTTGTATAAAAGGTCGATGAATGTAAATTATGTTATGAATATGTGTTGCATGACTGCTAGGAGGGGATGTGCTAAAAGAGACCACGATGGATAATGAGAGGTGGTAGAAGGGACCTGGAATGGTTGTGTTAACTTCCACCGAGCCAGTACCATACTCGTTTTTACTTCCTCAAAGACCAAAGAAACTCTCTGACCCTGGAATGGATTTCCTGTCAGATTGGTAGGTGGGGAGGTTCCTCAAGAGTTAATGAGGGGATGGGGGTGAACCGCCCATCCGTAAAATCTCTCAGACCTGACCACGAACGAGGAAATTCACACCACACACAATCTTGCAGAGAAAAGGCAAGAGAGGAAGTGTGGTAAAGGGTAGAGGGAGAGCGTGTGTGACAGGGATCACCGAAGAGAACTGGAGAAACTCTGGAAACACAGGGAGTTCTGAACATAGGAGAAGGAGAGTAATCTTCACCCTGGATCATTTTTCTGTATCAGGAGAAGGAGAGTAACCTTCTTCCTTGACTTCCGTTGAGCTGGAAGTAGGAGATTGAATCTCAAAGCATGGTGGTCCAGCTCGGGGGTGGCTAGTGGTAAATCCGTTTGGAGTCACTGAGCCTACGGTTGGGTGGAAACGAGTACCCCTCCCAGCAGTTGCATCATGCCTGGTGGATCTGATAAGTGTTTTACGCCTTGTATTTTGAATTGAATATCATGAATACATGCTCATGTTTATATGCCCATAATGATTTCTGTGTGGAATGATTGCCTCGTGTTTTAGACTAGAAATAATGGATGCATATGTATACTTACATGCCATAGTTGATTTCTATACAAATGATTAAGTCTGGGGCATGAGTTCGCTCCACCGAGAATCGTCTTGTTTGCTTGATTCTTGTAATATTCTAGGAAGGCTCCTCGAGAGTACTCTTCCTTGGGAATTACCCCATAAACCTTGGAACCGTATCGAACCTTTACCCAGTCACTCGACTAAGATCAATGACAATTGCCCAAGAACCGTCTGAAGGTTCATGCGATCTGGGTCTGGAAACCTTATGCAAGAAAGAGTAGCTCTCTAAGGCCTCGGAGTCATGGGGATCTAAAGCTCTGAGAGATTGAATCTCATGATTCAAGCTCAGAAAGGATAGCGAGTCCGATTATCGAAAGAGAATACCCCATCATTTGGTAGAAGAATGGTCAGAATCCTTTCAGAAATACCCCATATCTGTCATGACCGATGGATCTAGAGGAGGAGCGCATGCGTTAACAGCTCGACCCTTTCAGCCTTCGCAAGTAGTGATGGGATCCAGGACCGTAGATCCAAGGATCTGTCGGAGCTCTATTGACCGTCGATCTTAATCTTTGCATAGGCAGGAGAGTGGACACGACAACGTCCTGAAAGTCCTGAAGTATTCGGAACCGTCCATTGACACAGGATGCATGGCAGTCGGGTAGCATTTTGCTGAATCGTGACTTGGAGCGGTCAAGGGTAGGACTGCATGAACTCACGATTCGTGAAATCATGACGTAATCGTGGTCATTGGATCCAAGCCACGAAATAACCGTCGGATCAGAACCTCCACGTGGTATCGCGTATCAGGGGTTCAAAGGTTGAAAGAATCTCCTTTCAACTGTAGAAGTCACGAAGTGCCAAGCATCGAGGGCTCATGAGAACACATGGCACACTCGTTAAGTTGGGACCGCATGGTTGACAGGTGGCATAACAACAAGCATCCAGAGAAAGGTGGGAGCAGGTGACAGGAAGTGGACACATGTCACCTGGGAAAGATTCAACCCATTGTTGAATTATCGTGGTTTGGGGTTTCCCAGGATGAAGAAGTTGCCCCTTGATCGCTAAGGTCGTGAAACGCCAAGAGTCGATGTGTCATGCGATGGGCGGCAATGACATAGCTCGTAAGCATAGTACAACGGAGGAGACAAGTGGCGTGTATGCGTCGCTTGGAAGAGTCCACGTAACATTGACCTCTCGTGTCTCGGGGATCTGCAAAGGAGGACCACGAGGGCTCAACACCTCAACTAGCGAAGTCACGAGTTGTGAGTGGTGCTAGTGTTTAGCATAGCCTACGTTTACATGTAGCAGGCGCTAGTGAGGAGGGAGCCATACTCGTATCGCATCTTGGGTATCGGAATTTGGTGAAAGAGGAGTCGAGAGCCTTGACTACCAACTCGCGAGTTGCGAAAGGTGCTTGCGCTAAGGCTAGGTTGTGGTCACTTGGAGGAGGATAAGGGAAGGGATGGTCTGCTCTAGGCCCCATAGAAATTTGGGGATTATGTCCCTCAAAGAAAAAGACAAAAAATCTAGGTTGTCATAGTGGGTGTGTGACAAATTGGTATCATAGCATGGTTACAACACTTGGTCTGCTTGGACTCATGAACGAGTTGCGCAGAAACTCCATTTGGAGTACTCTTAAAAGGAGTAACCCTCTATCTTAACCCCCTTTATCAAAAGTCGAAGTTAAGAATGAAAATTCCTATTGTGTGTATGCATTTGAAAAATATGAATTATGCACTGGTTATAAATGAATACAAATATTGACTAACAGAAAGTGTTTTTCCTACACACAAGCAGAAAATCAACCGCATAAAACTGCAGATGCATAGAATGGTGATGCACCACGAAGTGGGGGATGGATCCCACAATAGAGATGAAGAGTCTGATGAAAGGAGAGCAGTAGGGACCCCTCCAGATCTA
>SNQJ01S0027524.1:219807-238968 GCA_010110895.2 Picea sitchensis | reverse complement strand
TCGGGGGCCACCCACCTTTTCCAAATGGTTCAAAACAGTTTTCTGGCCATTTTGGCAATTTACTATTTTTAGCAGGTTTTCACTTCCGGGGCCATTTTGAGGGCCTAAATGAAGTTTTTTCGAGATCAAGGTTCTCAATGATACTCAAAGGCATAATGATCCCCCAAAATGAATCTCCTCGATGATACCTTTCCAACGAGATATCACACGCCTAAAACGGATATCGTATGCAAAAGTTACGACCTCGGGAAGTTGATGCACCAACTTACCCAAACGGGGCCCACATGACTTTTGGCGCTTCATCTCCTAGGGTTAGGTTTTTGGATGTCTAGGAATTTTGGCATTCTGGATTATTGTAAAAAGGCCTCTAGATCCTCATTGTAATCATCTTCTTGCGAATGCGAGTAGCCGTCACATCTCTTCTCAGAGATAAGCTGCCACCATTCTAGCGAGTCTTTCACTCTGTATTTTTACAGTCTCTGTACATTTCTTTCATTAATAGAAGTCGTGTATTACTGTATCTCTGTGTTTATGGTTGCATCTCTGATATATTTCTGTTATATTACTGGATATACATGATATCTCTGTGCATTTCGTTATTATATTTCTGCTCTCATTTCGTGCCGAAAATAATCCAGATCAGAACCTCTGTCTGTTCATTGTCTTCTCCTACTTCTTTAGCTCTATAAGGGTACAAATCTGAGATGTTAAATATTGGTGAAATTTCAATCCCATCGGGTAATTCAATCTCATATGCATTTGCCCGAAATTTCTTTATGATTTTTCATGGTCCAATCTTCTTCATTTTCAGTTTGTTATATGTTCCCCTTGGGAACCTTTCTTTCCTCAGATGTGTAAGAATCATATCACCAACTTCAAATTGAAGTTCTCACCTGTGTTGATTGGCTCTGTGCTTTTATTCTTGACTCGAATTCTGCAATCGTTCCTTAACTCGGTTGTGAAGCTCCTTCATTGCTTCCGCAAAGTCCTCTGCGCTAACACTTCTGAATTTAGTTTCTTCCATATTGTTAGCAACAATTCTTGTCTTGGGTGTAAGAGTATCCAGGTCTGCAGGTTGCATGACAAGTGCCCAAGCGTAGCACAGAAAAATCTTGTTTCTGGTTACCAATCAAGTGAGTGGGCGAAGTTATGTTGTCAACGACCAAGATCCATCTACAGAGAATATCGACGATCAGCGGGTAATCGTTGTTAACAGAGTTGCGCCAGGATTAGCGCAATGGATAGCGCTTATATATCACCAAAAGGATCTTAGCCATCCCAGAGGAATACGTGGCACACGATCAAGCTCTATCGCAATTTCGCCCATTGCGACCTTGAAACACTTTTTCTCTGCAACTGGGATCCCCGAGACGCGAAGTGTTGAAGGCGTCCAGGTTTTGGGCCCACAATATTGTTGAGATGATTAGGACCGTCCATCAGAGAGGGATACGTGGTGCGTGATTAGGCTCTATCACCTCTTCATGCATCGTGACTTTGAAGAACGAGGATCAGCCTCCTCCCAGCTGTGAGACGTGAAGTGTCGAAGGCGTCTAGGACCCAGGCCCACAGTCTCGCCGAAATGATCCATGCCATCCATCCCAGAGGAACACATGGCACACGATCAATCTCTGTCACATTTTCTCCCATCGCAACCTTGAAACACTTTTTCTCTACAACTGGGATCCCCGAGACACGAAGTGCCAAAGGCCTCCGGGTTTTGGGCCCACAATATTACCGAGATGATCAGGACTGTCCATCAGAGAGGGACACATGGTGCGCGATTAGGCTCTATCGCCTCTTCGCGCATCATGACTTTGAAGAACGAGGACCAGCCTCCTCCCAGCAACGAGATGCGAAGTTCCGAAGGTGTCCAGGACCCAGGCCCACAGTCTCGCTGAAATGATCCAGACCATCCGATCAAGGAGGAGTATGTGGCACGCGATTAGGCTATGTCGCCACCTTGCCTTTCATAACTTTGAAGCACAAGGAGTAGCCTCCTCCCATCCATGAAATGCAAAATGCTGAAAGTGCCTTTGAAGATAGGCATAGGGTCACAACCCGCGGTCACTTGGAGGCGATAGAAAGAACTGTGCAAAGGGCCAAAGCACCGGGTTTAGCTACAGAAGGGATCACCGTGTTCTCCAAAGACTAGTTCAGCTCGACCTCGATCTTGGTCCTCGCTAAAAATAAATGAAGGTGGATGGAGGTAGTTGAAACCTCGGCTCACTCATTAAATGCAAAGCATGGAGGTTCTGACAGGCAGTCTGCCCGAGATGGTCCTGTACGCTGGTTTTCTCCAAAGAAGTCATGCCAAGTTCTTGTCTGACCAGAGGAGTCTACACACACTATTTTATCCTTTAATGTTTCAGCTACCTCCCCTGCAAAGGCCATGCAAAGTTAAGGTGACGTCTGACAAAGGAGTTCAGGCCAGATTTGACTGAGGAGACGCCACACCTTGAAAAGTCCTGAGATGCCTCTGCTGGGCGAAAGTGTAGGAGTATATGTAGGCATTTTTTCCATTTTTGTGGGTATCAATGGTAGAGCAAAGCTCTCAGTTGTAAAGTTTTAACAGAGGCTCTAGTTCTCTGGTTATGTATCTGTATATGAGATTTCTTGTTTTATAACAGACATCTTTCCTATCTCGTCTAGTTTCATCTCATACTGAGAGAGTTCATGATTGACTGATTCATGTGAATTATTGTGACTGTGTTATGATAAAGGATTTATTGTAACACTGTTATATTCTCCAGTGTTGCCTGTATTTGAGTGTGAGAATATCTTACGTTCAACTTTTTCGTCTATAGGTTGTTAGAAGCCCGATGCCTACAACAGCCCCCATCCTTTCCTCACAGAAGTCTTCCACCTATTTAGCCTTACTACAACTCACTGTCTGAAGTTTAACCAAGACCTCACCTACATGTGCATGTCCAGCCTAGTTTCGGTGTTAGAACGATATTTTTTGAGTTTTCTTGCACTTGATCACCCTCTATAAACAAATCGTGACATAAACTAATGGGTGTCGGGCTCTGCTCCTACTGCAATCCAGGACTGACTTCCAACGCCAACATTTCTGGTGCCTTTACCGGGGATGAAGTTGAAAAATTTCCCCGAGATTGAACGACATTAAGCCTCTGATTTTGAAGGTGCATAAGGCATTAGAGCCTTTGAAGATTGATATTGTGCACCTGGCAACTCCATTGTGATGACTCCACTGGAACGAACCTGTTGTTTTAGTTGTGGCTTCCAGAGGTCGACCCACGCGGTCCCATCCACAGCTGCCTCTAGCTACACCTATAGTTGATTCGGAGGTGATTTTCAGAAAAGGAAAGGCCTCTAAAGGAGAAGCTTCCACCGCCGAAACAGGTAATCTTCCATCTCCTTCTATAGAAACTCCATTTTATTCTCCTCGATTTCCTAGTAGACCTTTTTCTGAAGTTTCCCGTTTCCTGAATTTTGGGAGTGTTCCTGCTGCATTTTCCCCTCCCAGTCTGGGATTGGAGGGAGAAATCCTTGTCACTCCCCTTTCCCCTAAATATGTACCTTGGCGTGGACCCAGGACCACAACAGAATTCCCCACTCCTAGCTTTGCCACTCCTCCTCTTATTACTGCTTCCACTTCTGCACAAAGAGAAGCACCTCCTAACTTAAGCCCGTTAGCCTTCTCCCTAAATCCCCCATTGTTTCCTGGAAGCTCATTCCCAGTATCCCCTTTTTGAGCTGCTTCTCCTCCGAGTTCTCCTCCACCTAATATCCCTATGGCAGGAGAAAATCCCCCTATGACCAGAATGGAGGTTATAATAGCTGCTAGGTATGCTCCCCTGTGTTACCTCATCCTCTCAATGCCCTTCCAGCAGATGGCTACCTCAAGCAGCTGTCTAAGTTTACAGGCGAGGGGGACATAACTGCAGAAGAACACCTTGAAGCCTTCTACAGTTTTACAGACGATCATGTTATCATGCATGCAAATGTATGGATGATGATTTTCATCCATAGTATTAAAGAAGAGGCTAGAAAATGGTTTAGGGACCTGCCTCCTGGATCTATTGATGGGATTGAAGCTTTGGATAATTCCTTTTTGAGACAATGGGGAGACAAAAAGGACTTCATGTATTACATGATTGAGTTTGGGTCTTTGAAGATAAAGGAAGGAGAGTTTGTCTTTGACTTCTCCAAATGATTTAATAAAATGTACAATAAGATCCCCACCGAGATAAAGCCCTCTGAAGCCTCTGCAAAGATCACTTATGCCAGCGCTTTTGATCTTGATTTCTGCCTCCTGCTGAGAGAAAGGAGAGCCACCACTTTGGCTCACATGCAGGATGCAGCCGTGGAAGTAGAGTCTAACATATTGGTTGTTGACCGACTCAGTAATAAGGCTGACAGAGACGTATCTAGGAGAAGAACATAGGCCTCCCCATCCCATTCCTCTCCCCTTCCCCTTCAAATGGATGAGGTAGCTAAAGTACTGAAATCCCTTTCGGCTAGAATGGAGAAGTGGGAGTTAGAGGGAAAGCCCATGTATAGAAAGCCCCAGAATACTGATAGCAGAGGTTTCAGGAGGCCTGGTAACAATATGCCACAGACTTTGCCAAAGGAGAAAAGAAGCAGAGACAGGGAGGATCAGAGGATTCAGACCCCTCTCCAGAATAGTCTGGTTTCTCATGAAGAAGGGGAGGAGGTGGATGAACTCGACCCTGAGATCCACTGCATCGAGGAAACTTTCTCGTTTCCTCATTTGACTCAATATGCATATGAAGAATCCCTTATCAACACTCAAATCAATGAGTTGAGTAAAGGGGAAAAGGCCAACAACACTCTTAATAGATACAATCTCAGGTCAAAAAAGAAAGAAGGGAATTTTGATAGCCAGGATCAACCCCTCATAGCGAAAAGGCCTACTAAAGCTGCAACACCCACTACTAAAGACAAGAAAACTCAGAATGCTTCACCAGTAGCCCAGGAACCTGTATCCAAGGTAAGGGAAGCTCCTAAGTCTCTCTCATCCTTTAGGTTTGAGCATGAGATTCAGAAGATTAGAATTCCTGTACCCCTATCCGAACTAGTGAAAAATGAATATTTCAAAAGGTCCCTCTCCATGCTGCTACAATGTGAGCCCCCCCAACCTTCCACTAACTCAATAAATCTCCAAGATGAAAAGCCAAGAGTTGTCCTAGGTCCCATGGTAGACGATATGGATGATTCATCCCCTCCTTTATACACATCCCTGAACACACATGATAAAGTGTTGCATAATTGCCTCATGGATTCAGGGGCTTCCCATAACCTTATGCCCAAAATAGTCATGGAAGAATTGGGACTGGAAGTGACAAAGGCTTATCATTATTTGTACTCTTTTGATTCAAGGAGGGTGCAATGTCTTGGAGTCATCAAAGACATGGCAGCCTCTCTGTTTCAGCTGCCAATGAAGAGTGTGGTCATGGACATTGTAGTGGCCGACGTTCCTCCCAAGTTTGGCATGTTGTTGTCAATATCTTGGATTAAAAAGCTCGGAGGAACATTACAGATGGATCTCACATATGCTACTATTCCAGTCTTTGGAGGGGAACACAGGAGGTTGTACAGAGAAACCCAGCTAGCCTATATTTTCAGTGATGAAGAAACCCCACCAATCATCCCATCTTTGCACTGGACACTGATTTGGGGTCTAGTTTATTGCAGATCATTGATGCTCCTGAATCCCCTTTCCAAATCAGAAAGAAACCCTTATTTGATCACAGGACACCTCCTCCAAACACCTCCATTTGGAAAATGTTTTTCGACGGAGCTTCTTCTAGCGAAGGCACTGGCGCTGGAGTGGTTTTCATGTCACCTTCTCAAGAGACCATATCCCTGTCATACAAGATGGAATTTGAAACCACCAACAATGTGGCAGAGTATGTAGCTCTTGTTCTGGGTATGAGGGTTGCAAAAGAAATGGGAATAAGGGAGATGGCAGTGTTCGGAGATGCTGAATTTATAATCCAGCAAGTCAGGAATGTCTATCAGGCCAAGCATCCTCGGCTTAGAAGTTACAGGAATGGGGTATGGGACTTGATCGATAATTTCTTCTCAGCTTTCAACATTTATTTTTTCCCAAGGGAGGATAATGCTGTGGTCGATTCTTTATTTTTTTTAGCTAGCCAGTTCAAGATCCCTCTGCTGTCTATGGTCAAATATGATGTTGAGATAAAATATAGGCCCCCTGTACCAGACCAAGTCAAGCATTGGAAGGTATTCGATGATGATCTTGAAATCAAAAAAATTCTCCAATCTGTTGATGAATTTTTTGCACATTGATCACGATCCTGACCTTGAAGGTGACCATTACCCTGAGGTGTTTTTAAATGAAATTGCAAATCACCAGATTATTCAGATGCCTAGCAATCACATTCCGAGGGGACTAGTCCCTTTAGAAATGTTGTTCGATGGGAATGATGTGGTAGTAAAGGGTAGGGTTTCAGATGAAGATGCTGACACAGCTGAGTGCAACATCGACACACAGGAGGAACCTAAGTTTGTCAAGTTGTCGAGCAGTTTAACCAGAGAACAGAGGGTCGAATATATCGAGTTATTAAGAGAATTTGTTGATGTGTTTGCATGGACCTATGAAGACCTCAAGACATATGACACATCCGTCATTGAACACAAGATCTCACTGAAGGAAGAGGCTAGGCCATTTAGGTAGAAGCTAAGACAGATAAACCCCATGCTGCTGCATGTCATGGAAAAAGATGTGAAGAAGTTGTTAGACACACAAATCATTGTCCCCTTGAGATATTCTAAATGGGTGGCCAATTTGGTCCCAGTAAGGAAGAAAAGTGGCGAGATCAGGCTTTGCGTCGACTTCAGAAATCTGAACAGAAGCTCAAGAAAGGACAATTACCCCTGCCTAAAATGGAACACATATTGCAAAGGGTAACTGGTGCATCCAGGATATCCATGATTGATGGATTTTATGGCTATAATCAGATATCGGTCATGCCAGAGGATGGGGAAAAGAAGACCTTCACCACTCCTTGGGGCACATTCATGTATGCCAAAATGCCATTTGGATTGATGAATGCAGGAGCAACATTTTAGCGGGCCATGGATATAGCCTTCATCGGGGAAAAAGATTAGTTTTTGGTGGTCTATCTAGATGACATCACAGTCTTCTCCAGGTCTGACCAAGAGCATTATTTTCACCTAAGAAAAGTGTTCTTGAAGTGTCGGAGGTTTGGCCTATCCTTAAACCCCAAAAACTCTTTGTTTTCTATGAAGGAGGAGAAATTGTTAGGTCATATAGTATCAGCAAAAGGAGTGAGAATTGAACCCAGCAGAGTAGAGGCAATTCAGACTCTATCACTTCCCAGGTCCAAAAAAGAAGTCCAAGCCTTTCTAGGAAAGATTAACTTTCTGAGGAGGTTCGTCTCAAATTTTGCTGAGTTGGTGAAACACATCACAGCCATGCTCAAAAAGGGGAATGAAGTGAAATGGACCACTGAATCCAAGGAATCTTTTATCCAAATAAAAGGGGCATTGACTGAGGCACCTGTGTTGATCAGTCCTGACTATTCCAAAGGCTTCCTAGTTTTTTCTTTCGCTTCTTTTGATACAGTAGAAGCAGTCTTATTGCATAAAAATGAGGAAGGGCGAGAGAAACCCATTGCCTTCTTCAATAAAGCATTAAGAGATGCATAAATCAAGTACGAGATCATGGAGAAGCAGGCCTATGCCTTGGTGAAATCTCTCAAAGCTTTCAGAGTCTATGTCTTGCACTCAAAAGTGACCGCATATGTTCCTTTGGCCTCTGTGAAGGACATCCTTGTATAGCCCGACATAGATGGGAGAAGAGGTAAATGGATTGCTAAGATTCTTGAGTTTGACCTGGAAATAAATTCCACCAAGTTGGTTAAGGGGCAAGGTTTGGCCAAGCTACTGGTTGAATCCAATTGCAGAGCCTTGGGGGTTAGTCTAATCAATACTTTCTCAGGAACTCAACAAGATGAGTTTCCCAGCCAAAGCTCTCAGGACGACTTGCCCCTAACAGAATGTGCCTGGTATCGAGACATCTTGTACTTTCTACACGAGTTGAGGCCTCTTGATTGAATGGGTAAAAGTAAGGAAAGATCTTTAAAACTCAAGGCGGTCAAATATTGCCTCATTGACCGAGTCTTGTACTGGAGAGACCCTCTAGGGGTGTTGCTGAGGTGTTTGAGCCCACAAGAATCCCATAAGGTTATATTTGAATTTCATAACGGCCTTTGTGGAGGATCTTATTTTTGGAAGACCACAGCTCAAAAAATCCTCAGGGCTGGGTATTATTGGCCCACTTTATTCACTGATGTCTGCAGAGAAATCAGAGCTTGCATCAAATGCCAAAATTTCTCAGGAAAGTAGCAGCTTAGACCACTACCACTGAAGCCTGTAGTAGCTTCAGCACCTTTTCAACAATGGGAGTTGGACTTCATCGGAGAAATCCATCCTCCCTCAAGTGGCCAACACAGATGGATCCTGACTGCAACAGACTATTTCACCAAGTGGATAGAAGTTGCCCCCACCAGAAGTGCATCACACAAAGTAATTATCAGCTTCTTGGAGGATATCATAGCCAGATTTGGCTGTCCCAGCAGGATTGTCACTGATAATGCTGCTTCGTTCAAATCTGAGCCTCTGATTAAGTTCTGTGAGCAGTTCGAGATCTCGCTAATTCATTCCACCCCCTATTATCCTCAAGGAAATGGACTGGCAGAATCTTCCAATAAAAGCCTAATTAATCTCATTAAAATATTATTGGAAGACAATAAGAGGGCTTGGGATTCAAATCTCAAATTTTCTCTATGGGTCGATCGAGTGACAACGAAGAAGTCCCTGGGAACCTCGCCTTTTCAGCTGGTTTATGGAACAGAGGCAGTTTTTCCCACTTAGCTCGCCTTACCTGTAGCGAAGTTCTTTCAAGAATATGAAGGAGAGCCAGATCATATGGTCAGAAGGATTCATCAGATGGTGGAAGTACAACAGATCAGGGAACAGGTGATGGACACAGCTCACAGTCATCAGCAGAAGGTCAAATAGGCTTTTGATAGGAAGGTCAGGAAGAAGGAGTTCGAGATCAGGGATTTGGTACTTAAGTGGGATGCACCCAGATAGGATAAGGGAAAACACAACAAGTTTGATGCCCTCTAGATCGGGCCCTTCAAAATATCTGAGATTTTCTCAAATAACACGTACAGGTTGCAGGATTTGGAGGGTGAAGAGGTTTTTAACAACCCAATAAATGGGCATTTTCTGAAGAAATGTTTTGTTTGAGCCTTAGACGGCTCCTTTGTTTGTAAATATTGTCCTTTTGGTTCTTTGTTTATTTTTTTTTATTTTTCGGCTTAGTAAACAACTCCATAGCCCAATAGCAAGGCACTGAAGCTGCAAAATGAGTTCTTAGAGCATCGCAGGGACGACTTTATCCCCCATGGAGCCTAATGTTAGCAACAATTCTTGTCTTTAGCGTAAGAGTATCCAGGACTATAGGCTGCACGACAAGCGCCCAAGCATAGCACAAAAAAATCTCGTTTCTGGTTACCAATCAAGTGAGCGGGCGAAGTTATGTTGTCAATGGCCAAGATCCATCTACAAAGCAGATCGATGATCGGCGGGTAATCGTAGTTAGCAGAGTTGCGCCAGGATTAGCGCAATGGATAGCACTTATATATCACCAAAAGGATCTTAGTCATCCATCTCGGAGGAATACGAGGCACACGATCAAGCTTTGTCGTAGTTTCACCCATCACGACCTTGAAACAATTTTTCTCTGCAACTGGGATCCTCGGGACACGAAGTGTCAAAGGCGTCTGGGTTTTGGGCCCACAATATTGCCAAGATGATCAAGAACATCCATCAGAGAGGGACATGTGGTGCACGATTAGGCTCTATCGCCTCTTTGTGCATCACGAATTTGAAGAACGAGGACCATCCTCCTCCGAGCCGTGAGACGCAAAGTGTCGAAGGCGTCCAGGACCCAGGCCCACAGTCTCAACGAAATGATCCAAGTCGTCCATCCTGGAGGAACACGTGGCACACGATTGAGCTCTGTCACAGTTTCGCCCATCGCGACCTTGAAACACATTTTCTCTGCAACTGGGATCCCCGAGATGTGAAGTGTCGAAGGCGTCCGGGTTTTGGACCCACAATATTTCCGAGATGATCAAGATCGTACATCAGAGAGGGACATGTGGTGCATGATTAGGCTCTATCGCCTCTTCGCGCATCGTGACTTTGAAGAACGAGGACCAACCTCCTCCCAGCCGTGAGACGCTAAGTTCCGAAGGCGTCCAGGACCCAGGCCCACAGTCTCGCCAAAATGATCCAGGTCGTCCGATCAAGGAGGAGTACGTGGCACGCGATTAGGCTATGTCGCCACCTTGCCTTTCGTAACTTTGAAGCACAAGGAGCAACCTCCTCCCATCCATGAAACGCGAAATGTCGAAAGTGCCTTTGAATATAGGCATAGGGTCACAGCTCGCGGTCACTTGGGGGCGATAGAAAGAACTGCGCAAAGGGATGAAGCACCGGGTTTAGCTGTAGAAGGGATCGTCGCATTCTCCAGAGACCAATTCAGCTCGACCTCGATCTTGGTCCTCGCTAAAAATAAATGAAGGTGGATGGAGGTAGTTGAAACCTCAACTCACTCATTAAATGCAAATCATGGAGGTTCTGACAGGCAGTCTGCCCGAGATGGTCCTGTACGCTGGTTTTCTCCAAAGAATTCATGTTGAGTTCTCATCTGACTAGAGGAGTCTGTACACGCTATTTTAGCCTTTAATGTTTCAACTACCTCCCCTGCAAAGGCCATGCAAAGTTAAGGTGACATCTGAAAAAGGAGTTCATGCCAGATTTGACTGAGGAGACGCCAAACCTTGAAAAGTCCTGAGACGCCTCTGCTGGGTGAAAGTGGAGGAGTATATGTAGTCATTTTTTCCATTTTTGTGGGTATCAATGGTAGAGCAAAGCTCCCGATTGTAAAGTTTTAACAAAGGCTCTAGTTCTCTGGTTATGTATCTGTATATGAGATTTCTTGTTTTATAACAGACAACTTTCATATCCCATCTAGTTTCATCTCATACTGAGAGAGTTCATGATCGACTGATTCGTGTGAATTACTGTGACTGTGTTATGATAAAGGATTTATTGTAACACTGTTATATTCTCCAGTGTTGCCTATATTTGAGTGTGAGAATATCTTACGTTCAAGTTTTTCGTCTACAGGCTGTTAGAAGCCCGATGCCTACAACAACCCCCAACCTTTCCTCACAGAAGTCTTCCTCCTATTCAACCTTACTACAACTCACTGTCTGAAGTTTAACTAATACCTCACCCACCTGTGCATGTCCAGCCTAGTTTTGGTGTTAGAACGATATTTTTCGAGTTTTCTTCCACTTGATCACCCTCTATAAACAAATCGTGACATAAACTGATGGGCGTCGGGCTCTGCTCCTGCTGCAATCTAGGAGTGATTTCCAACGCCAACACATATCTTTTAATTTAGAAACTCCCCTTGGTTCCATTCCATATACAATTTGGAATGCACTCTGCCCTGTTCTTCTATTGATCGAATCATTATAAGAAAATGTTGCCTATGGTAGAATGTGATCCCACTAACTGTGGTGTTTAGTCACTAAGCTCCTCAGTAAATCTCCCAAGCTCCTGTTCACAACTTTTGTTTTCCCATCCATCTGAGGATGATAAGCTGAGCTAAATGAAAAATGTGTCCCCAACTTCTTCCATAAAGTACTCCAGAAATGTCCCACGAACTTGGTATCTCGATCTGAAATTGTACTCCTTGGCAAGCCGTGAAGTCTGACAACTTCTTTGAAAAACAGGTTCGCAATATGTGTTGCGTCGTTGGTTTTCTGACATGGTATAAAATGTGTCATCTTTGAAAATTTGTCTACCACCACAAAGACTGAATCAAATCTTCTCTATGTTCTTGGCAGTCCCAATATAAAATCCATGTTTACTGCATCCCACGGCCTCTCAGGCATAGGTAATGGTTGGTATGAACCTATGTTTTTCCTTTTTCCCTTTGTGTGCTGACAAATTCTACATCTGTCCACAAATATTTTGGCATCTGTCCTCATCCCTAGCCAAAAATATGAGCCATTCAGTTTTGAGAACATTTTGTCATGACCGAAGTGTCTGGCTAATCCTCCACTGTGTTTTTCTTTCAGCAGATTCTCCCTTATGGAGCATTTTGGAATACATAACTGATTGCCCCTGAATAATAATCCATCTTGGATCATATATTCGGTCCATTGGCTTCTGTCCCTGAGAATTGGATTCTCAGATGCCTCATACGCCTCTTTAAAATATAGATTGTCTCTGTACATTTCTTTGAGATTATTAAAACCCAAAGTTTTGACTCTAAATTCCTGCATAAGCAAACATTTCCTGCTCAAAGCATCAACAACTTTGTTAGCAATTCCAGAAATATGTTTAATTACAAAAGTAAAATTCTGCATGTATTCAACCCATTTTGCATGCTTTTGGTTCAACTTTTCCTGTTGAGTCACGAATTGCAAAGCATGATTATCGTTGTACAAAACAAACTCTTTTAGGGACCAAATAATGTCTCCATTTTTTCAGCGCTTGTATGACTGCATAGAATTCCTTGTCATATGTTGAATATTTAATCTTTTCTTCATCCAGTTTTTCACTGAAGTATGCGACTGGCCTGCCATCTTGGCTCAAGACTGCTCCAATTGAAAATCCACTAGCGTCACACTTGACCTGAAATGTCTTACTAAAATCTAGCAGCACCAGAATTGGCTATTCAGTAATATTTTTCTTCAGCAAGCTGAAACTCTTCTCTGCTTCCTCTGTCCAATGAAAATATTTTTGTCTTTTCTTCACCATGTCCATCATCGGTGCGCTAATCCCACTAAAATTTTGGATGAATTTCCTCTAGAAACTAGCTAATCCATGGAAGCTTTTAACATCAAATACACTCTTCGGTGATGGCCAATTCTTAATCGCCTCTACCTTATCCGAATCCATTTTCAACTCATTTGCAGAGATAACAAAACCCAAATAAATGAGTTATTTCCTCATAAATGTTGATTTATTCATATTAATCAGTAACTTCTCTTGATGTAATCTCCTCATCACTGTAGATAAATGCTTTAAATGCTCTTCTTCTGTCTTGTTGAAAATTAATATATCGTCAAGATATACAATGACGAATTTCCCTATGAAATCTTTCAGGACTTCATTCATCAATCTCATGAAAGTACTGGGTACATTTGTTAAACCAAACAGCATAACAAGCCATTCATACAGCCCTTCATTCGTTTTGAATGTTTTCTTCCATTCATCACCTTCTCTCATACGAATTTGATGATATCTGCTTTTCAAATCAATCTTTGAAAACAAAAATTGCTCCACTCAATCAATCCATCAAATCATCCATCCTTGGCAAAGGAAATCTATATCTGATGGTAATCTTGTTGATTTCCCTCGAGTCTATGCACATCCTCTGGTCTCCATATTTCTTTGGGTTGAGCACTGTTGGAACAACGTATAGACTCAAGCTCACTCTAATCAATCCTTTGTCCATAAAATCCTATACTTGTATCTTGACCTCTTCATTCTCCTGCAGCATCAATCTGTACGCTACTTTGTTTGGTAAACTAGCTCCAGGTATAAGATCAATGTGATGACTTATACTTCTGATAGGTGGAAATGAACAAGGTAGTTCATCCACTACTATATCAGTGAACTCTTCCAACAACTTTTGGATTTCCTCTGGTAAATCATCCATTCTTGTACTGGTCAAAACAATTCTAGGCTTCCTGACCACAATAAATTGTGTATCTTTCTTCTTCTTAACCTCCTTAAGAAGTTCCTTCCCACTCATGAGAAGTACAGTGTTGCTCACCTCTGATTTCACTTCTTTATCCTTAATCGACAACAACATGTGAGTTCTCCAATTCTTCTCCAGGGTGTATGTGTTCTTTCTCCCATCATGAATCGCATTCCTGTCATATTTCCACGGTCTACCCAACAATAGATGACAAACATCCATGGGAATGACATCACATAGTATTTCATCTGTATATCCTCCTATTTTAAATTCAACTAAACATTGTTTAGAGACATTTACCTGATGTCCTTTTTGTAACCACGAAACTCTGTATGGGCTTGGATGTTCAATAGTCTCCAGCTCCAGTTTTTCTACCATCTCTATAGAAATGAGATTGTTTGTGCTACCACTGTCCATGATGACTTTGCATACCCTGTCTTTGGTCTTGCAAGTAGTCCGAAAAAGTCTGTTCCTTTGGGATGGGTTCTCTATCTCCTTCTCTGGCGTTAAGAAAACTTTTCTCATCATCACTGATCTTCCGCCTTCAACATCTTTTGCCTCAACATTCCGTCCTTGTGCTTCAACAATGTGAGTTTCACCTCCTTCTTTCTTTCCATTTGGACATTCATAGGATTTGTGTCCATTTTTTCCACAGGTAAAGCATTTTATTTCTCCACCTCTACCTCTTCCTCTTCCTCTGGTTCGAGGAAAAGTATTTCTATCAGCATATTGTCCTCTCTGTGAGATTCCACCTCTCTCAGTTTGAGTTTGAGGTTTCTTCCACTCTTCTTTAGGTTTCCGATTCCTGTCTTGGGAAATTAGTTTTCCTCTGGCTTGACTTCTATCTCGGCCTCTCTAACCTTGCTTCCGGCTTAGCTTCTCTTCATCTTTCAGAGCCATCTGATAAGCATCTTCCACATTTCTAAGGGTCATCATGCTCATCTCATCCTGAATGTCGTGCCTTAGACCATTCATGTACCTGGAAACTTTTTCATCGTCACTTTCCCAATGACCTGCTCTGATGTTTATCTTGTAGAACTCTTCAGTGTACTCTTTCATTGTTATCAACTTTTGTCTCAAATTTTGCATCCTCCGAAACAGAATAATTTGATAATCCTTGGGTATGAATTTGGCTTTCATCTTTGTAACCATTCTATCCCAACTCTTGATTTTTTGCTTTCCTTTGCAGCGTCTGCCAGCCTACAGTTCATCCCACCATAATGTTGCATGCCCTTTAAGTCTGGTGACAACATGTTTGACCTTCTTGTCTTCCTCGACATCCTCATAGTCGAAGTACTTATCCAGATCTCTAATCCAGTCTAGAAGCTCTTCAACGTCCAAGTTCCCCTCATACATGGGAATCTCCATTTTTTCCCTGGCACCTATCCTTGCAACAACCCTGAATAGGCATTCATCTGCTGCATCTTTGGCTGCAACTTCTTCTCCTTCATGTCCAGCTTCATTTTCACTTTCAGTCTCGCTGATATCCCCAGCGTTGATTGTGCGCCTCTGTGTTGTCTCCATGGCATCAAGCCTAGCACGTAATTCATGCATTTCCCTTTCCACTACTGGATCAGGCATTGGTATGTCTCTTATTCTCGGCGGCATGGCTGAAAATGTTCCTCCTTTCCCCTGATACAGAAATAAAAGAACTCTTACTCACTCTAATACCACAACTGACGAAGACCCCCAATCCTCAGAATCGAGGTCTGCAAAGGATCTTTCAAATTCTGCCCTTCTTAGTCTGATTGACTCTTAGGTTCCTCCACAAGGAATCCTACACACACACAACAACAATGTTTTTCCACAGGTCCTTATGAGTATGCCCTGTGTGAACCCACACAAAGCACTCTCAACTCCCCTGACCACAATAAAATGATTGCACCCCTTTTTTCCTTATCGAGACTTTTCCTTTTCTTTCCTTTTCGGGATTTCAGGTTTCACAATTTCACGATTCCTGATGTCGAGGTTCTCGACCTTTCCACCTTCCGAAACCCAAAATGTCGATTTCCCGAAATGCTTCAACAAAGACTGGTTTTTATCGGTACTTTTCACCTTTTCAGGGTTTCGGACTTCGTGATTCCGTGAGTCTTGAGGTAAGGCTCCGGCTCTCTAACCTCCACAAACCCCAAACTCCAAAACAATATTTCCAACAGGATCAATGGCTATAAGCCTCCCTTCGATCTGACGGTCCACACGATTTCAGACTTTCAGGCATCGGGAGTCTAAGACTCTCGATCCCAAACACTGCACTCTCGAGTTCCCGAACCCTGAAATGTCGAATTGTCGAAATGCCACTTCACAGTATTTCGTGTTTCGCAATACCGGGGGTTCTCATGTGAAGTGCCTCGAATTCTCGTCAACGGGAATGCCGAAACTCCGACTCCTAAAATGCCGAAATACCACTTCACAATATCCCGGATCTCGCAACTTTGAAATTCTAAATGCAAGGGCCCAAGCTCCTTGTCCTCGGGACTTCTCGTATTTTGAATCCTAAATTACCGAAATTCTGAAATTCACATCAAGTTCTGTCGCAACTTGTGACTTCAGTTCTTTCACTCCACTATGTCTCAATCGCTTGTCCTCGAGACCTTCAAAATGACGAACTCTGAAACTCCGAAATGCTGAAATTTCTTCTCTTCACCTCCACACGCGATAATTCACTTCGCGTTTCGGGAGTTCGAATGACCAAGGACTTCTTCCACACTTCGGACTTACAAACCCCGAAATGCCGAAATGATCTCGATGGTCTGAAAGTCACGATCAACGGTCCATATTGGATCCTGCTTCTCGAAGGATGAATTCCTCCAATCGCTTAACTTCCCCACAACTCTTCTAGATCCTACGGTCCTCGCTATTTTGGGGATTCTCCACAAAGAATTTCGACCGTCGGATTCTTCCCTCATGAACCTCTATGAAATGAACTAATGTCCCCTCGTCGTGACCTTCCTTCTGCAAAACAACTTCACGTCGCCTCCCTTTGGATACTTCAAAGGCACTAACCCTTCTGAGCTTCTCTGATAAATTTAGGTCTTGAAATAGGACCTCTGCTCACACTCCTTGCGGCAGACCTTCAAATACTCCAGTGTTTTTGAACTTTTGACTCTATGCACTTCCTCTGCAACAACAGTCCTTCAATCTCTCAACCTTAGTTGATGAGCTCTAAGGTCTTGACTAGCCTGTGCACACCTTGCACGGCTCCTGTGCTTGTTTTGCACTTCGGTTGAAATGAGAACAACGATATCCCTCCTGAGCTTTTAGAGATAAACTCTGAGTCTTTGTCAACACACTCCTTGCGAACATTTCACTGCACTCCTTGCAGAAACTCTCACTCAGGAAGAGAAACAATTGAAACTCATTCTCTTTCTCTCTCAGACTTCAAACATTTAACTTGAAATCATACATACATAGAATAACAACAAATGCATGAAAGAGAGGATAAAACAACTGTAAGCATGATCCAGATTATTTTCGGCACGAAATGAGATCGGAGATATAATAAAGAAATGCACAGAGATATCACAGATATTCAATAATATAACAAAAATGTATAGGAGATGCAACCATAAACACGGATATACAGTAATACACGATTTCTATTAATGAAAGAAATGTACAGAGACTGTAAAAATACAGAGTGAAAGACTCGCTAGAATGGTGGCAGCTTATCTCTGTGAAGAGATGTGGCGGCTACTCACATTCGCAAGAAGATGATTACAATGAGGCTCTGAAGGCCTTTTTACAATAAGCAGGAATGTCAAAAACCCTAGTCATCCAAAAACCTAACCCGGGGAGATGAAGCACCAAAAGTCATGTGGGCCCCATTTGGGTAAGTCAGTACATCAACTTCCCGGGGTCGTAACGTTTGCATACGATCTCCGTTTTAGGCATGTGATATCTCATTGGAAAGGTATCATTGAGGAGATTCATTTTGGGGGATCAATCATGCATTTAGATATCATTGAAAACCTGATCTCAAAAAACCTTCATTTGGGCCCTCAAAATGGCCCCGGAAGGTAAAACCTGTTAAAAATAGTAAATTGTCAAAATTGCCAGAAAGCCATTTTGAGCCATTTGGAAAAGGTGGGTGGCCACCGATATCCACCTGGATCAATCATCTCTCCTTAGGAAGCAATGGTCTCCATTGCGTTGAGTTCCCGGGGAGAGGGAAAAGTATTTGTTGAATCTGCATCTTGGTGAGTTGCTTGTCTTGCTGAAGACATCGCGCTGCTCAGTTTGTGGAAATATGTCACAAACCTGTTGCGGTTGAGGCTGCTCAACAAGTCGAGATACATGAGAGGACAATGTGCAGAAGTAATCTTTGCACTTTGTTGCAGCCTTGTCGACCTACTTCTGTTGGATAGAAGGTGCTTGGGGCAAGGTTGTAGTGGTTACAGTGTCCTTTTGTTCTCCTTTTGAACAGATTGTGAAGACGCTGAATTTTGTAGTATGAGATACTACCTTGCGGCACTTTTTAGGTGGAACAGTAGTCAGAACTACCTCTGGTATTCTGTAGAGATGACCCCCCAAAGTAACAATGACACTACGGGGTCGAGACTCATAAACAACATGGCGTGTCCACATATATGGTTGGCCCAAGAGAACATCACAGAAATCTAGTGGGGCAACATCACATAATACCTTATCCTTGAAGGGTTGGATGACGTATGACAATCGACACTGTTGGTTGACACGAAGATCTCGTCCTTGCTGAAGCCACCCGATGTTGTATGGTTGCAGATGTGGTGTTGTCAACAATCCCAACTGTTTGACGACCTCTGTTGAGATGAGATTCTTCTGGCTTCCGCTATCAACAATAAAATGCAACAGGGTCCCCTTCACCCACATCTGTGAGTGAAAAAGGCACTCCCCCTCTTCAGGATCTGTTGGTTCTTCTGGTTGAATTGTTGCAGTCATGACAATAGCAGTGGGGTCTGCATCAATGATCTGTCCTTTACCATTATTTTCAGAATTAGATTTTGAATCAGGGTTCGGCTCTTTGTCTTTGATCTCGGCCACCAATAACTATTTTGAGCGACATTCATCGGTGTTGTGCCACGGGCATTTGTGGAACTCGCACCATTTTCTGGTGTCCTTCTTTGTCTTCCCGTGACCCTTCTTTTCTTGTGTCTTGGACTGGTTTTCCGGAGACTTCTTTGAGGGTCGTCTTTGTCATACTTTGGTTGTTGCGGATTTGCATAATCAAATTCTCGTTTGTTCTGGTGCTTAAATTTCTGCTCAATTTTAACAGCATATCGATAAGCAGCACCGAGTGATGAGATGTTCAGAAAATCCATTTCAGTTTGGATGTATCTGTGTAGAGCCCCACG
>SNQJ01S0027524.1:179521-219797 GCA_010110895.2 Picea sitchensis | reverse complement strand
AGATGAAGCGCCAAAAGTCATGTGGGCCCCGTTTGGGTAAGTGAGTACATCAACTTCCCGGGGTCGTAACTTTTGCATACGATCTCCGTTTTAGGCGTTTGATAGCTCATTGGAAAGGTATGGTTGAGGAGATTCATTTTGGGGGCTCAATTATGTCTTTGACTATCACTAAAAACCTTGATCTCGAAAAACCTTCATTTGGGCCCTCAAAATGGCCCCGGAAGTTAAAACCTACTAAAAATAGTAAATTACCAAAATTGTCAGAAAGTCGTTTTGAGCCATTTGGAAAATGTGGGTGGCCACCGATATCCACCTGGATCAAAGCAGACCATTCAACATGTACAAACAAAAAACATCATAACACCATGAATCTGAATTAAAGCTTCATATATTAATTCAAAGCTCTTGTACATGAGTTCTTCTTCTCGACTCTCTGCTACAACTCTCTCTTCTCTTTGCTAATGTGCTTAATTGATCTAATTATGAATGATACAATGGTACAAAGATGAGGGTGTCTATAGTCGTTTTCCCTCCTGCTCCTAAAACTATCTAATCTCTAATTTAAATCTACCTACTTTCATTAACTATTCATAAATGCCTTAATGCTTTATAGATAAGAGTGAATCGCTCATGATCTGTTTACAATACGCAAGTACGCTTCCCTTTAACCATTACATTAATGCTTCAAAAACATTTCCAAAACATGTAAAATGTGTGTTGCACTTTCCAACTGTCTTCTGCCTTCATGCTCACTTGGCTAGCTGCTTGCGATGCTCCTGCATCAATTAGAAAAGTGACCATTCACCATATTCCCTACATCAAATTTCATGAGAGGGATTCCTCAAGTTTCATGAGAGGTATTCCTTTAATGATGCATTGAGCCATTATATTATGCATGAGATAGTGCAATGCCTCAATTTTCTTAATGTAGAGTGTAGGGATAGAAATAAGATATCCTTCATGAATTTGCTTAAACATGCTATTTCCCTTGGATTTGAATGATTAATAGAGACATAGGAGAGCTCATCACAAACAAAGTTCCAACAACCCTCATGAGGAATTGGCCAAACCCAAAAGCTTTGAGAATGACCAAAATTAAAGGGCACTCAACCCTATCATAAGCCTTATCGAAGTCTAGTTTACATGTGATCCAGGTGGATATCGATGGCCACCCACCTGTTCCAACTTTCAACTAGCTCATTTGGATAGTTTTCAGTTCATCACGTTTTTCTGTAATGGGGACATTTCTTTGTAATTGTGGGTTCTGCACTTACGGGGTTGTCTTGAAGCCCTACACAACATTCAGGTGGATATCGGTAGTCGCCCACCTATTTCAACTAGTTTATATTGGAATTTCCATAGTCAAACTGTAAATGGAGCTAGAGTTTGACAGTATAATGTGTAGTTCTCGAAAAAAACTTTCCAATGAGCTATCACACGCCTAAAACGGAGATAATATGCAAAAGTTACGACCCTTAGAAGTTAATATATTAACTTACCCCAACGGAGCCCACATGATTTTTGGATGTCTAGAGTTTTGACATTCATGTTTATCATAAAAAGGTCTTTAGAACTCAGTTTCTGTACATTTCATTCATTAATAAAAATCATGTAGCAATTTTTATGTGAATTTCATTGTAATATCTCTGTTTTCATTTCTTTCCAAAAATAATTCGAATCAACATGCCCATTCCATTTCTTCTATTTATTTCCACTCAACAATCATGTTGTCCAATATGAAGCAGCCTTTAATAAAGCTGGTTTGTTCTTGTGCAATTTCACACAGAACATGCTTGATACATACTGTCAAAACATTAAAGGTTAAGAAGAATGCTTGATACATACTGTCTACTTCCAGTGACTTTATAACGAGATTTTTATAAGAAGTTGCTAAATCCATCATTGAGACCTTTGCCTACAACTTTTGAAACATGATTGGAAGGGAATATTAAAGTATTTTTCAATATTTATCATCACAATGGAAGCTCTCTGTACTGTTTGCTTCCAGGTTTGGTCCCATCTCGACTTGAGGATCTATTTTTATTTATTTATATGTTTGGTCCCACGTCGACATGAGAATCCCAAAGTCAGTTGCACAATATCTCTTGTGAGAAAACAGATCTGTGGCTATGGAGGATGTATATACTTTAAATCTTTTTGCCAATTGAATCAAACACATTTAACAGGAATACTCTGAAATGTCCAGAAGAATGTCGATTTATATGACTGATTCTGGAGATGGCGAAGCTAGAGGTATCGGTGGATTAGGAGTGAATGGAGTTATGATTGATGGTGAGAATGTTGTCGTTCTATAGATTTGATTTCCCAGTACTGAGTTGGCGATATAGCTGTCGGTTGAGGGCAGATATTCCATGAAGATATCTATTAAATTTAAGTGAATGTGCACTTGTGATCATGTCAGTCATGCCTGTGCATAGAAATTATATCATATAAATTTATTGAATTGCGGGGCACTTGTTCCAAAGAGAAATGTCTGTGATCATGTGTATCGTCAGAAGGAAGGAAGAAGATCTCACAGAATCGAGGAAAGCACATGCATTTGCACAGAGCAAAAACAAGGACAAGAGCATTTACAGATTCTACTCATACTTACTATTTCGTCTGCATCCCAGCAATAGCTTTTCAAAGCTCTTCCATAAAACGGGTACTTTACAGGACACCATGTCTTCTGCCTCTGTACTTTTACAAAAGGCAGTCGTCATTGTATTGCGTTCTTTTCAACAGGAATAACGACATATTCATACACTTTACTATGACAACCTAGTGTTTATAATGCCTGTGCATCATCTCCATTGTGCGGTGAAATTATATATATATATATATATATATATATATATATATATATATATAACATACTCCATATAAATAAGGTAAAAAGAGAGTATTCTAAAAATGTTATGATTTCAATCTTTTTAAATTAAAAAAGAGAGTATTCTAAAAATGTTATGATTTCAATCTTTTATCTTAATCATTTTACCCAAAATCTAAATAATAAAAATTCAAAATCAAATAAGAATGTAAATTTCACAAAATCTACAAATGGTAAATTTGAAAATGTTATAGGGTTTTTTTGCGGATGTTGAATCCATTTTTACAATAAAAATAATTCTAACAATAAAAAATTATAATTTCAACAAATTTTTTTATAATTCAATTTTGGTGAAATTACCTTAAAACAATCTAAATTAAAAAATGTTCAGAAATAAAAAATGTTCAGATTCTCGATCATGATAAAAATAAAGTGTATGAGAGGATTGACATTTACATAGTTTCATTATTTTTTGGTGAAGGATAGTTTTTTTAAATTTTAAATTTATATTTTATAATTTGAATATGAGTTATATTAAGAATAGTTGGTGATGGAGTGCACCAAAGGCACTTCACTTTGGCTTAACCTTGTGTGTCATGTGTCACCTTGACTTAGTTATCCATTCCATTTGATTAAAAAAGAATTATAATTAAATATATTTTTCCCAAAGTAAAAAAAAATTACAATACTCTAAATTGTGGGTTTAATTTTTATTGATATAATATTAAGATTCAAAACTAATTGTATTAATATATATAAACACAATTTGACCACCTATAATTTTTAATTAGTAAAGGGTAAATTTACAATCTTACCAAATACGGTTAAGTTTTAAACCATTAGTTTATTTCCTTATTTCAAAAAACACAATCTCTTAATCAATCAAATACAATTTTAACTAATACTTTTTTGTTGGAATAATGCTTACAATAGAATTGGTTTGGGTTTGGTTTGAATATGTTGGAATTTGTTGAGAGATTCTCTCAACCCCTTTCTCTATGATTAGAATAAGTTGGATTTGAATCTAACTATATAATTGTGTTGTAATTGCACTGAAAGAATGTAATATGAATACAATTTCATTGTGTAATCTTCTGCAATCACTACAATGTCAATTTTCATGTTGGTATGAAAGTATGTCTAGGTTTAATCCCTCACGAGAGTGCCTAGGAAGATGTGATAGCCATTGGAGTCGATTCTCTGTAAATATGTATGAGAGTGGAGTGTTTTATTTTTTGTGTGAGAGTTAATGTGTGTGTTTAATTTGAGACCGTCGAGTATTTGGAATCATGTATTCCTTTACAGTTTGCATGAATGGAGAATTTGAGTCTACTTGTGGGTTGTACAAGGCACATCGGGCTTGCGTGTGGAATGAAACCATTAATGTTGTGTGGTGGAGCCACGCCAACAGATCACTATGAATTTGCAACCTCAATTTCACAAAGAAGCTTGCAATAATGCAAAATCGTGCCATGCCAGGAACTCGAGCCTCGATATTCGATCTGCTTAGTTTGGCGATGGATTGCCTGTGGAATTTGATAGATCGTTAAATCATGACGAGTTTATCAAATTCTTGTGGATAAATATGATAGTGCACGTCAAGGAGTTTTTCGCCCATGTCTCGTGTTTCAATGTTGACACTATTTTTTTTTTGTTTGGCCAGATCAGGTAGCAAAGAAATTTGAGCATTCCAAATATTCCAGACATGAGCTATGGCTATGACTCTATACAAAACATGGCTTCAACAATTGTTGAGTTTCAATGCTTTGTTGTTCGTGATAGAAAAGAACGCTACGAGGATGGCTTCCAGATCAGAGTGTCCACGAATTTATTTACTAATGGCTACAAGATTCCGTAGATTGCAGATTTATTGTGTGGGGTTATGTGTTTTAAAATGTATTTTTAAATTATGTATTATTGTTATATTTGGATTTGTAAAATTACAGTACGAAGAACCAATTATTGAATAGAGTAACATGATTTAAATTAGCGGTTCTTGATGTTCTTCGGTGCTGAGAGAACACATCTTTGATTTGATTAATTTTACAGTCTATTATATGTTGGAGATTCTTGTTGTACTTCGGTGCTTCAAGATCGTCAGTTACATGGTATATTGTTGTAGATGTGTTCAAAGAAGGCTAGTTGTATGATTGACTGCTGAAAATATCTAGTAATTAGATCACTATCCTATATAACTGTCGAAATTTGTTCTTCAGGGGAATTCCACAGATGGTATTGTATCCATAGGATAATTCAGTATCGAGACCGTCCTTCAGGAGGTTAAGAAGCGTCAATTCTACAAATTCGTCAATGATGGTCATAAGTGTTCTTATCTTAAATGAGTTGAAAGAGAAGCTCGAAGTTGTGGAGAAGAAAGAGTGTATACTGAAAGATTTCCTAGTAGATAGGAGTGTTGATGAAGACCATATCAAAACAAATATCTATGATGAAATTTGAGTATTGTAATTATGATATAATATTTGTAATGTAAACATTATGCGAGGGTGTTGAAATAATGCTTACAATAAAATTAGTTTAGGTTTGGTTTGAATAAATTAAAGGTTGTTGAGAAATTCTCTTAACCCCTTTCTCTATATTTAGAATAAATTGGATTTGAATCCAACTATATAATTGTGTTGTAATATAATACTAATATCATTTTATTTATTATGTAATCTTGTGAAATCATTGCAATGTCAATTTTGGAGTCTTTTTAACATAAAGGAAATATAAAGTACAAGGTTATCCAAAAGTCCTTTTTTTTTAAATAAATACATTAACTTATCTTTATGTAAAAGTAGCTATTTTTAAGTTCCACGTCCTATTGGGCACATTTCCAATAGTCACATTTCCATTATGATGGTCGATAATGACAAAATCAAGCTATGGAATTGTATTCCATGTTGGCACCTCTCTTTATAAATGTGTTTAATAGTTTCGGGAATATATTCAAGTATATTGAAGGATATATGACCACGTGGAACTTAATCGTAGGTATGGAATTATGAAATAGATCTATATGGTAGACAAGGCAGGTCCACCGTGGATGGGACGTACATAATTAGTTTTGTTTGTTGTTTAGATGGACTTTTGCTAACCAAAACATTAAGATAGTCATTTTTTTTTTTGATTTGTTTGAGTGAATGTGGATTAAAACAGAGACGGAACTAAAAGTAAAGAATATATTACATTTAAATTTGAATTTATAAGTATTTAGAGAGATTAAATTTCAAATTTTTAACGTATAATTTTTTCATCATTTTATTTTATCTTAAGTATTAATTTTTTTATTTATTTTTTATTTGTTTGAGTGAATGTGGATTAAAACAGAGACGGAACTAAAAGTAAAGAATATATTACATTTACATTTGAATTTATAAGTATTTAGAGAGATTAAATTTCAAATTTTTAAGGTATAATTTTTTTATCATTTTATTTTATTTTAAGTATTAATTTTTTTATATTAAATGATTAAAAAGTATCACATTTTAAGAAATTTTGATGCTTAATAAATTAAGATTTAAGATGAATTTATATTATTTAATATTTTAAATATTGTCATATACATATGTATATAAATAATTATTTATTTATTTACTTATTTATTTATCATTTAACATATTATAAAATTAACAATATCTCTCTATACTTGATTTTAGAACACCTCTTTACTTTTAATACAATAAAATGACATAAAAAAATTAAAACAAAACATATATACATAACATTATAAGATAAAAGTAAAATTTAGATTAATCTCCATAACCACATGCTCAACACCCTGGTTGGTTGTACACTACGAGGACATCAAGCAAAATGCATCCATTGCTTAGGCTTATCTACCAAACAAATTGCCTTATTTTTTTAAGGAGGATTTATTCTAAATTTATAATTAAAAATTAATATTTATAATTTTGAAATCTTATTCTTTTTAAATCGTAATTTAAGTATAATTTATGATTTTTGAATTGACCCAGATTATTATTAGAAAAGTAATTTGAACAACATGATGATCATATTTTAGAATTTTTATTCTAAATTTATAGGTAAATTGTAATATTTTTAATTTTGGAATACTATCCTTTTAAAATCGTATTTTAAGTATAATTTATGATTTTTTAATTAACCCAGCGTATTCTAAGTATAATTTATGATTTTTATATTTACCCTAATAATTTGATTCTAAATTTATAATTAAAAATTAATATTTATAATTTTGAAATCTTATCCTTTTTAAATCGTAATTTAAGTATAATTTATGATTTTTGAATTGACCCAGATTATTATTAGAAAAGTAATTTGAACAACATGATGATCATATTGTAGAATTTATATTCTAAATTTATAGGTAAGATTATAATATTTTTAATTTTGGAATACTATCCTTTTAAAATCGTATTTTAAGTATAATTTATGATTTTTGAATTAACCCAGCGTATTCTAATTTATGATTTTTAAATTGACCCTAATAATTTGAACAACATGATGATCATATTGTAGAATTTTGTCCGTCTTATTTTGGCCAACGTAATAGGAAATGGTATGATTTAGTTATGATTGGTATGGCCAACGCCATGCATCCACATTTGATTTATTTATGTACTCATTTCTACGCACATATTGTGTTACAATAAAGATTAATAATTAAAATTATAAAATGTACATATAAATATATTTATATATTGTAAATGGTCATGTTTGGTCTTGGGAATATCAAACCAACTTTAATCCATTCACTCCGGCCTTATGGGTATAATCACAAATAAAACTATTATTGCACAACAATGATTATAAAATGTGTATATAAATATATTTATATATTGTAGAGGGTCGTGTTCGGTCATGTGAACATCAATCCATTAATTGCTTGTGTTATCCCCTCACTTTTAAGGTAATTAGAGGAAATTTTTTCTCCAAAATCCACATTACATACATCAGTTCCAATGATGACATTCTAGATTTCTCCATATATATATATAGTTTTCCACATATTCCTTCCATTACATGTTCACTTCACTCACATGAAATTACATGGTGCATTATATATTGAGGTACATTGTTTTGACATTTCAAATCAAGCGATAATGTTAATGTTTGGGGCAGGAAAATGATGATCATGAGTTGAATTGGATAATGAATTGTGATTTTTTGAATTCATAATTTTTGTTGTGTTTCACCTTGGTGGTCATTATCATCTCCTAGTCAAGTGTTGTCGCTCTTGGGAAAAGTTGTACTATTGGGGGGCCTTAAAGTGGGTAACGTATCCATATCCCTTACCATGTATAACATATTCCATATGTTTTTTCTCCATTGTTGTTTCTTTTGGATTGGTTGTTACATGTATTCATAAAAAGCCTATGCTCAATAATCCGATGAGAAGAAGGGGCTTCAATGCTCGAGGTTGATGCAACTTTATTAAAAAAATGATATAGAAGGAGAAAATGTCTTAATTCAAAATGCAAGGAAAATAAACAAATAAGAAAAGAAAAGTAAAAAAAAGACAAAAAAATAAATGAATCGTGAACTCTACCCTCTCACTAAGAGGTCGTCACCCCAAGTCCTATGCAATTAATGCATATCTTACAAAAGGACTTAGGAAATCAAAATTAAAAGAAAAAAAAGGTTGAAGCAAAAAAGAAAAAGGAAAACAAGGTTTTGGAAAGAAATAGTGCTAAGGAAAGGGTATCACATTTCCTAAGCACTCCCTCTACAAAAGCATTCACGAGGATGGCTATCATGCATGGCCTTGGATGCCAATGAAAACCCACCCATGAAGTAAACCCCAATGCATATTGTATGCCATTGCATATACTCCTTGATGGGTTCCTTGGGACATATTTCTTACCCTAAGTATTGGCACACATAATAGGGGGTAATAATGATCCTCCCATACCCAAACTTGGAAAATACTTTGTATGCTAGTGTGAAGTTTGAAGATGATACTTTATGATATCTATCTAATGGATTTTGAATTGACATGACTCACTTTATATGTTGTGATATAATTGTGTACCTTTCCTTCGGCCTTCACGATGCACTGGACTAAATGAGCCCCTCCTCAGATGATGGATTGCACATAGTCACAAGCTTGGTTGACATTTGGATCCTTTGGAGGATATTGAGGGTCTATTAGAATAATTTTTTGGAGGCTATCCCCACCACTCGATTAAGGGAATTCCAACTTCTCTTGAGATGCTACACTTGGAGAGAGGACGTAGCACCTTTTCCATGATGATTGTACCTTTTGATGATGAGACATTGCACTTCTATCATGGGACATTGCAACTTTTTGATGATGGGGAAGCCTTGACGAGACATTGGGCTTCTTGATGATGATATGGCACCCTTCGATAAGATGTCACGCCTTTTGGAGATATGACACACTTCTTGGAGATTAAACATTGCACCCTTTCATGACAATGTTTCACTTTTGAGCCATTAGACATCACTTTTGAGTGAGCCATCCCTTTCATGATGTAGAATCCCCAGTTTTAATCCCTACAAATTATAATGTAATTATATAAAGGTGATTTAGGATAATGAGCCAATATGTTTGGAGTGAATATCCCATATTGATTAATATGGCCGAGGGACGAACTATGTATTATACATATTGAAATAATTAATAAAAGTAATAATCATTGGTTGGGATATAAGAGGGACGGTAGCAATGGGGGGATATGGTTCTACAAGATAGGGGGCTAAAGGGGGCTCCAAGGGGAAACCCATGTCATTTTCTTGAGTTAATGTGTCATTACCATATAATTCTCCCGTTCACTTATTGCACACTCAAACATTGAATTCATGTAAGAGGGTTGGTGTGTGAGATTACCTCATAGAGTTATTGAGAGAATGGGTCAAGTACAAGAAAGCATGGGGGAAGTGTGAGAGTCAAGCAAATCCTTTTAGGGAGGAGTGAGAGTCAAACAAGCAGGGGAAAGAAAAGGAAATTCAAATGGGTATGGTAGATATTTTTTACATGTTGATTTTAGAGAGAAAGAGAGGAGGTGGGTGCTAGAAAGAGAACCAACCATGCAGTGTTGGAGGAAAACCATTGTTGGACTTTGTTTATGCTGAAATTGTGGCCCATGTGCCTGTAATAATGGGTTGTGTGCCTATGGTGCATTTTCCTATTGGGGAAATGGACCAAGATCCTTGAGAATACTGTTGTGAGAACTCTTGAAGTAGCTGAAAGTTCCTAAAGTCACCAACTCTAAGATTCCTATCCAATTGAGTGCAATGGAGCATTGGAGGGAAGTGGGAAGGCCTAAGGGATTAAATGGAAGAGAAGGGGAATCACATTCCTTGGGTTGTGCAGGTTGAGGGGAAGAGAGTTAGTAGATTGGGACTAATGTTGGAGTAGAACTTGGGTTTTGGGCTGCCAATGTGGAGAGTGGACAACCAAGAGGGATAAACCTCCTTGTGGACTCATAGCCTCGGCTCGGGGGTGGATTGTTGTTGAGAGAAAATAAACAACAAGTCTATGGTTGGGAGAGATGTCCTTCGTACGTAGCTAGCTGGTTATTTTTTAAATAGATAAATTTTTTGTTGTATTTATTATGATTATTCCACTGTGTAAATGAATATTTGAATGTTGTGTGTTTGCTTGATTTATTGCATTCATGGGTTTTTAATATGTTGTAGTTGCATGAGTTGTTTGTCATGTTGTGTGCTTGCAGATTTGTTTTAAATGGTATCAAAGTATGCTAAATATTTTTTGTAGTAACATGGCTAACTTGGAGGTTGGGTATGTTACAATCTAGTATCAGAGCTTTTGGTTCAACACTAGACCCATATGGGCCAAGGACCAATGTGAATTTGGCAAATTCATCATTGTAGAGTTTTGATCTATGACAGATTTGGGGAAATTGTGGAACAAAAGTGAAATTCCCAAATTACTGAGAAAATTCAGGTAAAATTTTCACTAATAATGGTTGAAGAAAGTATTAATGGCATCGATCTATAGGTTGCAAAGTCAAATTTGGTGTGGAAAGTCGAATTTTGTGTTTTTCATGGAGACTGAAGAGTTAGTAAATCAACCCAGATCAGATTCGACTTGTAAATCAATGACCTAAATATAGTTTTGAATCAACCAAAATTATCAAATTCACCAAACGAAACTTAAAAATATATATATTTTTTCTTTTTTTTTTGGATTTTTGAAAACTTTCGTACAAATGATGACATGGACTACACCTGCGATATGGATTGACAGGGTCCTTTTAGCACACTTTTTCACCCTCCAGTATGACCTGATATAACATAAAAAAACATGAAGAAGATGTTAATTCAAGGAGAGAATGCCCTGAATTGTCACAGGAAAGCCTCCACTCCGTTCAGGTTGGTGCATGCCAAACTCAGGGAGGAGTCCCTAGGTACTGGGATACTGATTTGGATCTGATTTTTCTACAAAAAAACACAAAAAACAACACAAAATTTTCTTTGGAAAATGTGTAAACACACAACCAAAGCGTTAGGAAAAGATAATTTCAAGTTTCTTGGAGGGATCCTATAGTGTTAGCACAAGAGAGATAAAAGAAACAAGAAAATAAACTACTTAAAAGATAGATGAATATAACAATAAATGGTAAGAAATACTAATCAAATTGCAAGAGTAAAAATAAGATACCAACTATTGGTGCGTAGTGGGAAGACCTGGGGTTAATCATTAATACACTAGCAAAACACTTAGACACCGACCCTTTTGGCATCACCTGCAAGCAAGTGAAGTCTCACTCAAGGCATATAGAGGGGTTGCAGGAACCAAGTTTCTATAGTGGGGGGAATTGAGGAATTTAACATGACCATACTATGCATTATCCATTTATCTAGTCTGTGCACAGTTTATGTTACTTAATCTTTAATTATCATTCAATATACCCTGTGCGAAATTACTCCATTTAACATTCATTCATTCATCATTAACTTAAGTGCACATTACCATAACAACATAAAATAGTGATATATTCATAATAATAAAGCTTTATCTTCATTGTGCAGTAACAATAAACATCATATACATCATAACACACAAAAACAACACATCAAGACACGAGGTTTTAACGTGGTTCACCCCAATCTGGGCTACATCCACAATAAATGGCTTCTTATTTTATTCATTATCAATCTCCTTACATTTTTGAACCACACTTACAATTATAAGATGTATCAATTAACATTACCCAAACCTGCCTCAACGGTTTTGTTGCAGTGCGAGCCTAACTCCAAAAAACCTTAGTCATCATTCAAAACACCCGAACACTTAGCCAATTCTTCCTCTTGCATACTTGATTCCTCACCCATGACTCATCATTCATTACAAAAAACTCTCCCTTCTACCAAAAAATCCATCACAATTTATAGTTTTACAATAAGACTAAGAAATTTACAATGTGGACAAAATGTCCCAAAATCCTAACTACTTTCCACCTTTTGCACGCTAGCTTCTGAACATTCTCCAACTGCTTTGTGCATGTGTTGCTTAGCCAAAATGTTACGCAATCCATTCCTATGTGATTTCCAAGACGTATCCAAAATAGTCTGCTCCAATAGGCCCCTAACAATAACACGTGGCTCGTCCCGAGCCACTTCATATCTACTTCCAAGTTGCCAATAAATTTTGTAGTGTATCACTGGTCAATGCAACATTTTCCCTGACTTGTGCTTCCTATTGTACAATTCCCTCGACCATTTATGTAGTTAACTGAGTGTTGGTTGGTTATTTGAGTTATACGTTTAACATGATTGACCAGGTTCAGGTCTACTAGGGATCCAACAAAGCCTCTAAAACCATCGACCCTCCTGGTAAATCAGAAGGCTATGCAGTGCACTATGCAATGTCATCCGAGAGAGTTCTATGGGTGGCTGCAACGCTCAGGTGCTTGCAGCCTGGGAATGAGTGGGGATCTGGGATTGTACTATGTGAATCAAAACATTCATCTAAGATCTAACCATTGACAACAAATAAATAAACAATAAGAATTCCACATAACACATGATTTACCGTGGTTCACCCCCTCTTGGGCTGCGTCCACAAAGATTTGGCTCTTAAGTTTTTTTATTTTGGTTCTATCATATATGGCACTGCGTTCACTACAAAACCATTCATGCATTCATAAAATAGACTCCTTAACCTTTACGAGGCTGACTAGATCACACGAGGCTCCTTAGCCTACGATCTAACCCTGAAGGTCTAGTTACTATTCTCTCCTATAGCTCAACAACTTACAAAAAGGTATTAGATTACAGTCATGTTATCGACCTGTTACTCTATCTCATGTGAGTAACACATAACAAAACAACAACCCCCCCTAGACCTCCTAGGTGTCTATTTATATCTATTCTTGGCTCATCAACCATTACATTCTCTTACCAAAACCCTAACATATTTAGTTCTTCTTGCATGCTGGCCTTGCGCACTTTCTTCTTTGCATGCACATTCTTGTTCACTTCTTTTCCTACCAGTTGTCTTTCTTTCCCTTCTTCTTGCATGCGTGCCTCACATGATTTTATACCAACTGTCTTTATTTCACATCGTGCCTTTTACCCAAAAATGGGCCTGTGCCCAACAAGCCCCCAACAATGACATCGTGACTTGTCCCGAGTCACTAACGAACTTATGCATTGTCACTTCTTGCTTCCGGCTTCAGATACTTCTTGTTGCAGTGTGTCATACATCTTCATTATCCGTTGGCACTGTTGTTGAGCCTGACTACTCTTGTCGACCATAGCGGTGACCACCTGATCTATCATAGGAGACTGTAGTATCTCTCCTTTTTCGGATACGATCTTCTCAATGCTCTTCTTAGCTGCGTCACTCTCCATGACTAGTTGCTCCACCTTTTCTTCCAGGGGCTCCAATAATGCTTGTCTTGTTGTCTTTTGTACTTGCAACACTTTCTCTTCCAACTGTAGAGCCTTCAACACGGTGGCCATTTTGATCTTCTTCGATAGTGACACTATTTTCTATCGTTGCTTCAACTCCACCATTGCTATGTGGATTTTGGTTTCCTTCTCTTGCAGTTCCTGGAGGTTTCCATCCTCTAGGAGGTGAGTCCACAACTATGCGCTCTTTTCTAGCAGCTCCATGACTCCCTGTATGCTATGGCTTATGCCCTCTGTAACTTTTGTTGCCTCATGTTCTCACTGTTCTCTGACTTCCGAAGGAGTAGTGGGTGTGACACGCTCCTCCAACTCTTTGATATTCTCCTTGTATTCCTGGATAGTCTGCTCTATCCTGCGTAGATTTTCTTCCGACGACCTTGCCTCCTTGTTTGTGTTTTTGGGAATTTTTTGAAGCAACATGTGGATTTGATGCTCCATCTCTTCCACTTTTTGTTGCGCTCTCTCTTTCTGCTTTGCTTCCAGGTTGAGGGCTTCCTTCATCGATATATTCTCTTTATGGGATACTTGTAGGTTTTTGGCATCCACTCTTTCTCTAGACTGAATCTCTTGCACGACGCTCACCTGGAGTTTGTACAATGCTTTTCTTGGAATCTTGGCCAATGCCACATCCAACGTCTCTATGTATTTGAGGGGTTTCTACGTTATTTCTTCATCAATTAAAATAATCTCTCACATTATGATGAAATTGGCACTCGCCTATGCTACAAACTGCATTGTCTCAAGCACTGACACTCCTTCCTTATCCTGTGTGGGTGTTTATTTTGGTTCCTGTGCTACCCCGATTCTTAACTGCTCCAGCGTAGTTTTTACCTCTTACACTTGATCTTCAATTGAATCCCTATTCTTATCCACATTCTTACACACCTCAGCCAGTGTCTCCTTGACTGTTGTCGCCACTAACTCCACATCATCCGAGGTTAGTAAGATATGGCTATATGGCTCATGGGCCTTTTCCTTCTTTCGGCCACCACTAGTGTGCTCCCCTGGCCACTTCTCTTGTGTGGTTGATGGCTCGGGACTAGTGGGTTTATGGGTATCCCCTACAATGGTTGTCCTTGTTTCTTCGGACTTAAGAATCTCCTGGTTTCATATCCCTTGTTCTTCCTCCTCAGGGATCTCCTATGTGCTTGTGCTTGGTTCTTCCACGCACACTTCTTCCATTGAGTGTGGTGGTGGTTGTCTTGTGCACAGTGGAGCCTATGTATACCCCCTTAGCAGTCTATTCTTTGTGTGTGCTTTCTTCTTAGCTGGGGTGCTTCCCCCCTCTTGGCCTTGGGCACTCCTATTTTTGGTTCTTTCCCCATTAGTGCATGTTTGGTGCATTGGGGTTGGTCTTCCTTGCGTCTGAATTTGTGATTTGGGTACTGCGGTTAGAATCTATGGTACCTTCCATTCCTCAGCCCACTCCTAGAACTCTCTTTGGATTTCCTCCTGCATGATGCAATAGTTAAGTTGTAGCCATTCCTTGGCATTATCTCCCTTTTCTTGCATCCACAAACTATGGAACATTTCCCTGAAGTTGGAAATATATCCAAACTCCTGGAAAGTCTCTCGTGTAATGCACCATGTGTCTGCAATAAGGTTTTGCATCACTACGAAGTACCTCGCAAAGATGTCTGTGTTTGTATTTTTTTATCTTGGGTTCTACGCTACTGCATAGTGATACGTATCTTGTTGTGCCACATTTCCTGATTCTTTCCACATACTTGTTCTAGACCGGTTCTTTCCATACAATAAGGCCAATAAGGATGAGTAACCATGAGTAGTGGAACTTAGAGCCTCAGTCCTGTGTGTCCTTGCAATACTCCAAAAATGAATTCAGGAGGTATAGGGCTCAACTCATCGAGCCACCGTTTTCACACTGTGTGGCGACGATGACCACACTGGCCGATACTTCCTCCTTGCGACACTTGCACATTAGTTTACATCTTAGGAGTCTGGTGTCAAACCTTGTTGCATGATCATTGATGTCACTAATCTTGATTCCCCTGTTGCCTCGCTCTATGCCATACTTGGACTTGATCTCATCCGAGATGGCCTTAGATCTGGTCTTGTCCTCTAGGTACTTCTCTAGATTTTATCCATCTATGGGTAGCCCTATGATTCCTGTGATGAGGTCCACAGTGATAAGCACTGGCCTATCCATCCATAATATTATGCCATGTAAACATGTAAGCAGTTGCTTGAAGCAGGTGTTGATATGATTTCCCCTCCCAAAGTGTGGGGACATCTAGTAGGTTCATGATGCATGTGTTGTAAGGCCCAAGGATCCACTGCACGGACTCGAGCACTAGCATGATGGATGAACCTTCTCCCCTTCTTTCCAAATAGTTCTTGGACACTAGGTCGAGAAATTTAGTGACATCTACCACATCATGGTAGGAGTATTTGATGAAATTCACTCCACTGACCATGTCATAGTCTACACGCACTCCATTGTGAATATTTGGCAAGACCAGGGTCCCTTCTACTTGTTGTTGTGACCCTCTGTGCGCGTTTCTCTTAGCTTGGCCCTTCCATTTGGCTTGTGGAGATGAGGCCCCCACCTTTGGTACACCCCCATGTATTGATTCCTATCGTACCTCTAGTTTGTGGCTCTATGGCGTTGAAATCGTGACTTGCTTGGCCTATCGTGGGCCTTGTCCCCTCGAGGTGTCAGACTCATTTCTTTCGAGGTCCTCCTCCATCTACCTGGCCTCCTGCATTGGGTTTTGCTCCTCCTCTACCATCACCGGGTTTATTTCGTACTTTGGTGTGTAGAGTTCATCCACACCCACCACTATGGGTGTCTCTTACTCCCTTGCATCTGTCACGTGAGCAGTACTGCATGTGTTCCTGTTGGCCTTGCTTGACTGTCCAACTAAGGGTGGTGGCATTGTGATGGGGTCTAAGCTGTAAATCTGCGAACTCGACGGATGTTGGGTCGAATTTTCTCTCTATCTCTCTTTCACTTAGCTTTGCGTTCTTCTCCTTAGCAATTGACACAATGATTTTCTTTTCCCCCCTTTTTCCAACTTTATAGCGGGCCAATGAAATGAAAACTATTTCACACTGACAATTGTCCCTTTTTCACTTTTGGCGGTGTGTCCTACATGTGGTACCGTTGTATGTGTTAACTGTTGTCCTTTGGGCCATGTTTTCATACTTTTTCCTTTCCGTCATGATCCATTATTTACCTCAGTGTACGGACTGTCACAATTTCAATCGTTGCGGCCAGATGGCACCTGATTTCCACAGTTGTCATTTTCTGAAGTGTCGCGTTGTCCAACCATTGGTCCTTTTTTCGGCGCGTTGGTATTTTTGGGTGCTCAGAGTCCTTGGATTCTATACCCTTTGTTTTTGGCGTAGTATTCTTATTTAATTATGTTGACTCAATGACTTGTGCATGCAGACTGTCACACACCCACTACAACAACTAAGATTTTATTTTTTCTTTTTTGTCTTTTCTTTGAGGGACAAAATCCCCAAATTTCTATGGGGCTTAGTGCAAACCATCCCTTCCCTTATACTCCTCCATGTGATCATTGTCTATGACCACAAGCCTTACCAAAAATGCGCTTCTGGATTTCACGATTCAGCAAATCACGATGCAATCATTCCCCTGTTCTCTGTTTTCGAATTGCCGAAACCCAAAAGGGTCTAACAGATCCTTAACTCCTCCCTTGGGTCGCTTTTCATACGACCGGTCCTATGACCTGGTGCTATTCCTCTAAATTCTTTCAGGGTTTTGCGATTCGGGGAATCGCGATGCAAGAATTCCTCCTTTCCCCTTTGAATCCCCAGGACTTGAAAGCCCAGTATCATTCAGATCTACTATCCAGATCATTGACTTGATCAACAACCCAAATTAAATCCCGACATTCTACCTTTCGGGATTTTGGCAGGCTCTTCACTCCTATTTCCTCGATCTCTAGAACCCCGATGGATTTAGATCTTCGCCACGCGTCCCTACAAACGAACGGTCCAAATTCTTTTGGGACTCCTCCTTCCTACCACAAGACCTTGTCTGGTGACCTAGGGCTCATCCACAGAGCGTGTTGGGGTTTCACGTACCGAGATTTCGCGACTTGCGAAAATGAGGGGTCTTTCCCTTGGGTTTCCCGAGTGCCGAAATGCCAAAACCCATTCACACTAAACCGATTCAGGGTTTCGCATACCAGGATTTCACGACTGGTGAAAACGAGGGATTTTTCCCTTTGGTCTCCCAGGTGCCGAAACGCAGAAACCTATTCACACTGAACCGATTCAGGGTTTCGTATACCGGGATTTCACAATTGGTGAAGACAAGGGATCTTACCCTTTGGTCTCCCAGGTGCCGAAACACCGAAACCTATTCATGCTAAACTGATTCGGGGTTTCTCATACTGGGATTTCGTGACTGGGGAAGATGAGGGATCTTTCCCTTTGGTCTCCCGGGTGTCGAAATGATGAAACCTATTCATGCTAAACTGATTTGGGGTTTCGCATACCGGGATTTTGCAACTGGTGAAGATGACTGATCTTGCCCTTTGGTCTGCCAGGTGTTGAAACACCAAAACCTAAGAGAACTACTCTTTCTTGTACAAGGTTTCCAGACTCCGATCACATGATCCTTCAGAGGGTTCTTGGGTAATCATCCCTAGGCTTGGTGACCTGACTGAAAAGCCTTCCTAATTCGCCGAGATATGAACTCTGTGATAGGGGTAAAGTAAACTCGTGGGTTTACTATAACGGTAGTCTTTTCAAGGAACTCACTTCGGCTCTGGAATGAGAGGAAACTTCCCGGGAGGAGGTGCCTTCAGGAAATCAAACTAGGACATAGCATGAGCCAAGTAGATGGAACAAATCTCAAGGGAACAGACTCGTATTCTAAACTTATTCATTCTATACATAAACTGATTATGGTCATATAAGTATAAGCATGCATCCATTATTTTCGATCAAAACACAAGACAAACACTTCTATACAGAAACCATTTATGAGCGTATAAACATGATCATGCGTCCAGGATATTCAATTCAAGATACAAGATATAAACACTTATCAAAAACACCAGGTGTAACGCGACTGCTGAGAGGGGTGCTCATTTCCACCCAACCGTAGGCTCAGTGACTCGAAATAGATTTACCACTATTCACCCCCGAGCTAGACCACGATGCTTGAGATTCAGTCTCCTACTTCCAGCTCAATGGAAGTCAAGGACAAAGGTTACTCTCCTCCTCCTTTGTTCAGAACTCCCTGTATTTCCTGAGTTTCTCCCGGTTCTCTTCCGCAATCCCTGTCGCGCGTGTTCTCTTCTCTTTACCCTTACCACACTTCCTCTCTTGCCTTTTCTCTACAAGATTGCATGTGGCGCGAATTTCCCCATCTGTGGTCAGGTCTGGGAGTTTTTACGGATGGGCGGTTCACCCCCATCCCCTCATTAACTCTTGAGGAGCGTCTCCACCTACCAATCTGATGGGAAATCCATTCCAGGGTCAGAGAGTTTCTTTGGTCTTTGAGCAAGTAAAAATCAGTACGGTACTGGCTCGGTGGAAGTTAATGCAACCATTCCAGGTCCCTTCCACCACCTCTCATTAGCCATCGTGGTCTCTTTTAGCACATCCCGCTCCCAACAATCATGTAACACATAATCATACCATAATTTACATTCATCGACCTTTTATACAAAGGTCCATCAAATCAAGCATTCACATCTTTGAGTTTGCCATAGTTCTTGGCCAATATAGTTAGTTTTTTACAGACTGGGGGAAATAGGGTGTTACAATTCCCTCCCCCTTAAAGGAACATCGTCCTTGATGTTCTATCTATCAATATGACGTGTATGTACAGAAGTAAAAAAAATTGGATATGCCTGATTCATGGCATCTTCCATTTCCCATGTAGCCTCATCTGGGCCAAAATGTTTCCACTACACCTTGACCTATGCAATGGTTTAGTTCCTGACTGGGGTTCCCTTTCTGTCCAATATGCATTGAGGTTATGGCAGGAATTCTCCCTCCAGTTCCACCTGGATCACAGACCAGTCAATTATATGATTAGAATCGTGTACATATTTCTTCAATAATGAAACATTGAAAACATTATGTTCTTTTACTATGGGAGGAAGTGCTAGCCTATACTCTACAGGTCCCACTCTATATAGAACTTCAAAGGGTCACAATATCGAGGTGCCAACTTTTCACAATCTCCCATCCTCGGGGAACTTTTCCTGGGCCTAACTCTAAGATATACGTGGTCTCCCATCTTGAATTCTCTTGGAGTTCTCTTTCGGTCGACGTAACTTTTTTGTCTTTTCTAATCGACCTTTAGATTTTATTTTATCTGAATCACTTATTGTTCCATTTCTTTCAACATGTCGGGTCCAATGGTAACTCTGTTTACTTGGTTACTCCAAACGACTGGAGTGTTGCACGGTCTACCATAGAGGACTTCGAAAGGACTCATCTTGAGCGATTCTTGGTAGTTGTTATTGTAGGCAAATTCCACCAGTGGAAGGTAATCTTCCCACTTTTTAGGTTGATGCATTGCATGCATTCTTAGCATGTCTTCTAATATTTGGTTCACCCTTTCCGTCTGTCCATCGGTTTGAGGATGATGGGCTGTGCTAAATAATAATTTGGTCTCTAGACCAACCATCAAGGATTTCCAAAAGTTGGAAGTAAATTTTGTGTCTCTGTCAGACATGATATTTTTAGGCATACCATGTAGTCTGAATATCTCCATCATGAATATTCTAGCGATATCTATTTCCTTGCAAGTTGATTTGATGGGGATAAAATGGGCGGAATTGCTCAATTTATCCACCACTACCATGATGGCATCATTTTGTTTGGTCGATGTTGGTAACCTAGTGATGAAGTCCATGGAAATGGTTTCCCATTTCCATTTCGGGATTGGTAGAGGTTGTAATAATCCTGCTGGGTGTCAGTGTTCTGCTTTAACCTGTTGGCATTCTATGCACTTAGATAAATAGTTAGCTATGTCTTTCTTTAACCTAGGCCAATAGAATTGTTTCCTAGTGGCCGTGATCATTTTCTGATATCCTGGGTGACCAGTATATGGTCTTTTATGTAGTTCATCCATTATGAACCTGTTCAATTTGTCACAATCTAGAATATACAATCTATTTTTGTAAGTTAGCAGACCTCCATCTATCATCTGGTAGCCTTCATACTTTATCCCTATGGGTTCTTGCTCCAAGTACGAGGTCATGGTCTAGAAGAATGTGTCTATTTCTTGTGCATTCCCGACTCTTTCTTTGACATTCGTCCCGCAGGTGCTCACCGCTGCCAGGTGAATTGTTTTCATGCTTCTGCTAAGGGAATCGTCCACCTTATTTTCCTTTCCTTTAACATGTTTGATTTCAAATCAAATTTTCTAAGGAGGGCCATCCACCTAGCTTGTCTGGCATTGAGCTTTGGTTGGTCAAACAAATATCACAATCCACAATGGTCTATCATAAGTACAAATTTCCTTCCCAGGAGGTAATGCCTCCACATTTTTAAGGCATGCACTATGGAGGCCAGCTCTAGATCATGGGTCACATAGTTGGTTTCATGCTCATTCAATTTTTGGGATTCATAGCAGACTACACTTCTTTCTTGCATAATGACTCCTCAAAGCCCTTCCTTACAGGCATCTGTGCACACTAGGAAGTCAGCTTCGAGATCGACGATCTTCAACATGGGTGTGTGGGTCAGTAGATGTTTTAGGTACTGAAACCTTTCTTAGCATTTTGGGGTCCAAAGGAATTTAACTCCCTTCTTCTGGAGAGCAGTGATTGGACAACCAATCTTGGAGAATCCTTTTATAAACCTCCTATAGTATCCTTCTAATCCCATAAAGCATCTAATATCTAGAATGTCCTTTGGGGTAGGCCATTCCATGATAGACCTGATCTTGTCAGGGTCTACTGCTACTCCCTCTTCAGATATGACATGCCCCAAGTAATGTATTTGCTTCTGGAAAAATTCGCACTTGCTAAATTTGGCATAGAGATGATGTTCTCTTATCACTTGAAGAACAAGTCTAAGATGTTCCTCATGTTCCTCTCTATTCTTGGAATAAACTAATATATCGTCAATAAAAACTAGTGCAAATTTGTCTAGGAATTTGCTGAGCACATTGTTCATCAAGCACATAAAAATGGCAGGGGCATTGGTCAATCCAAATGGTACTACCACAAACTCATAGTGACCATATATCATCCTGAAGGCAGTTTTGTGGATGTATTCACCCTTGATTCAGACTTGATGGTATCCAAATCTCAAGTCAATCTTTGAGAAGATGGAAGCACCTCCCAATTGATCGAACATGTCATTGATCTGGGGTAAGGGGTACTTGTTCTTTATGGTTACTTTATTGAGTTTTCTATAATCTATGCACAGTCGGAGGGTACCATCTTTATTTTTCACAAACAGGACTGATTCTCCCCATGGAGACACACTGGGCCAGATATAGGCTTTTTCCATCATTTCTTTTAGTTGTAATTTAAGCTCAACTAGCTCGGGTGTGCTCATCTTGTAGGGTGTCCTAGACACTGGCACCACTCCTGGTGCAAGTTCTATCGAGAAGTCAATGTCCCTTCTCGGAGGTAGACCCGGTTCCTCTTCTGGAAATACATCTCTATATTCTCTTAGTGTGGGGTGGTCTTCGAGGCTTGGTTTGTCATATTCAACTGATTCCAACACCTGCATCGCATATAGTAGACATCCCTTTATGCAATACTTTCTCATTTGAAGAGTTGATATTCGTCTCACTGAGACGTGTTTTTGGATCCCTTGAAGGGTTATCCTTCTTCCTTCTTCAATTACACATTCTAAGGTTTTATGGTAACAATCTAGTCTGGCTTTATATGTGGCTAGCCAATCCATACCAATCAACAGGTCATACGATCCTAGGGGTAGTATGTTAAGGGTTGCTTGGGTTGGGAATTCACCCATAGTGAATTGACAAGCTGGTATGACCTCCACTACCTTTCTTTTGGTGCCAATGGCTAATTGTACCAACCATGTCTTGGCATGTTTATGTGGCTATAATTTACACTTATAAACTACCTTAGGGGCTATATAACTCAAATTTGAACCAGGGTCAATTAGAATAGACACTAGATGGTTGGTGATCATACCTTCCATCTCCACCATTGAAGCTTGGTGGTCAACTTGTTTATTATCCAAGGCTGCATAAATTTGTGGCACACTCCTAGCCATGTCATGGAGGGTGGTAGCTTCTTGAATGTTGTAAATTCTCTGACTGTTCTGTTGTTGGTGTGGGCAATCCCTCAATAGATGTTCTTCTCCACAACCCCAACATTTCAAGGGTTCTTTCTTCGGGTTATCAATCTTTCTTGGGGTAGATCCAAAAGGTTTATTTCCTCTCTGGGAGGGGAAATTCTGTTGGTGTACAATTTGGGTTGGGAAGTTCATTGTTGGTGTCTAAAGATGTCCTAAAAACAACCTTAGTTTAACATTAATTTATCAACCCAGAGATTCTTCTTTTATCTCAAGAATATCAGCAAAGTCTATGCAGGCAGCCTAAAATCGTGTAGCTAAACCAAATCTGAGTTCATCAACAATCAAGTTCCTCAACCATTCACCATAGATTCTAAGAACTAAATGGAATTGAAATATGATTACTAAGATGCTGTAAAATGGAAAGGAACTAATTAATCTGTTGAATTCACTTAACTAGAAAGCAGTAATTGAATCCAAGGACTTGCAAAATTAACTATCAATTATGAATTCTGATTACTGGAAGGGAAATAACGAATTACTCTATCTACGAAAAGAAACAATAATTATAATCTAATCAGAAAGGACACCTAATGTAAATTTTTCTGAAAGGAACAACTATTATAACTTTAACCGAAATGAATTACTATTGTAACTTTAACCGAAAGGAACAACAATCGTAAATCTAAGGAAAAGGAATAATGTGGATGAAAATGTGAGGAACTGTCAAGCAATAACTTCATAAATGGAAATCGTAATGACAATCATTAATAACTAATGGAAATGTCTATCTTCTATACGCAAACAATCATAAAATCATTAACACACTTATGCATTTATCTTTGGCTATTATAAAAGAGATCTGAATCACAAAATAGAAATCAAACTTCGAACTGATACAATTACAGAACGAGACAGTAGCTCCTTCAGACTGGGCCCTCGATCTTCATAAGTACTTCTATGAGAAACTCAGAGCACATAAATGATAAAAACACTCAAAACTTTCATTGATTCCATGGCTGGTAAAACATTTACAAAAACTGCCTGCGCAGAGCAATTCTGAGTCTAAAAACTTGAATGCATTTTTTTCCTCTCTTTTTCTGGATCTATTACCCTCTTATATATTACAATATTTTGGGTAAATCAAGTTATCTTGAGGGTCAAAAGATCCTCAGGATTTATTTACTATTATAAAGTTACAATATAGACAATGCATTATTTTCAAAACTGCTTTGCGCCTAAAAAGGTCTTCAACCTCCAATAGCTTGCGCATAGCCAAAATCTCTTTGGTTATCTTTAATAGTTATTTATCCAATTCTGCAACAAAATCAAACCATTCCAATCGTAAATTAGAATCTATTTAATAAAACTTTAATAACAATCCTAAGAGACATATTAATCATATTCTTTCATATCTATCCCTAACTATCTAAAGAATCAATCAAAATCATATCATGAACTGTGGGAAAAAGGAAGATATTTATACGTTTTTGTAACCCAACACTCATCCTTGAGTCCTTTTTATAGTTTTTAAATCTTGGGGATTTAAACCCCTTTTTCTGGGATCCCAAACTATTCTTCTACTTCCAGCCTTCACGAGGTTTTGTTTGATGCCCAAGCTGTTCATAACAATATCTTTCCTTTCAGATAGTGTCCTCTAGGGTCTTTGGCTTGTCAAACTCAATCATGTTCTGATAGTCCTTAGGTAGTCCACTGATGAATCGTTGCACCTTTGCCTTTTTTTCTTTTATATAGGGTATGTACCTAAGCAACTCAAGGATTCTACTGAAATATTCCTCTATGGTTAGTTTCCCCAGCTTGAGTTCATAGAATTCTTTAGTCTTTTCTTTGAAATACTTTTTCGACAGATACTTCTTCCTGAAGTATTTCTCAAACCGTTCCCAAGATAGGTCTTCTTCGTGAATCCCTTTTACGTTCTTAAGGTCTTCCCACCAAATGGAAGCCTTCCCATTCAGGTGAAAGTGGCTACTCGGGCCTTCAAGTTTTCTGAGAAGTCATGGACTCTGAAATAATTCTTTAGTCCAAGCAGCCAGGCCTCCGCTTCCTCTCCCTTATTTATTTCACAGTCGAAAGAGGGTGGTTTGGCCTTCTTGAATTCTTCGATATTATGATTTTTTGAATGATTTCGCTTCTTCTATTTTATTCGAGAATAAGAATTAGTTCTGCTACTAGAAGATCCCTCCGAGTCGCCAATTTCCTTTCCAGAGGAATCGTTCGATGCTTGTCCCTTATCTCTAGGGTGGACCTTTCTGGAGGTGATCCTCCAAGTGTGGCCACTTAAAAGACCACATTTTCATATCCCAGGTGGGCTTCGAATTCTCTTTGTCTATCGTTGGTCCACGTGACTGGTGTTAGGTCCATGCTGCAATTGTCTTTGTATGTCGGATAAACTCTGCAGCAAGACTACATTAATTTACGTTTGCTTCTCTTGCTCTTTTATCAACCTCTCGTTGTCGGCCTTGTAGCTCTGTAGTTCGACCATTAGGCTTCTCACTATCTCAGCTAGATCTAGAGGGGTATCTACCGCTCTCCTTTCATCAGACTCTTCGTCTCTATTGTGGGAGCCATCCCCCACTTCATGGTGCATCACCATTCTATGCATCTGCAGTTTCTTGCGGCTAATTGTCTGCTTATTGTGCAAGAAAAACACTTGTTGTTAGTCAACATTATATTCATTCACAATCAACACATAATTCATATTTTTCAAATGCATACACACAATAGGAAATTTTCATTCTTAACTTCAGCTTTTGATAAAGGGGGTTAGGGTAGAGGGTTACTCCTTTTAAAATTACTTCAAATGAAGTTTCTGCGCAACTCGTTGATGAACCCAAGTAGGCCAAGTGTTGTAACCATGCTCTGATACCAATTTGTCACACACCCACTACGACAACTAAGATTTTATTCTTTCTTTTTGTCTTTTCTTCGAGGGACAAAATCCCCAAATTTTTATGGGGCCTAGTGTAGACCATCCCTTCCCTTATCCTCCTCCATGTGATCGTTGGCTATGATCACATGCCTTACCAAAAATGCGCTTCCGACTTTCACAATTTGGGAAATCGCGATGCAAGCATTCCCCTGTTCTCTGTCTTTTGAAATGCCAAAACCCAAAAGGGTCTAACGGATCCTTAACTCCTTTCTTGGGTTGCTTTTCATACGACCGGTCCTATGACCTGGTGCTATTCCTCTAAATTATTTCAGGGTTTCATAATTCGGGGAATTGCGTTGCAAGTGTTCCTGCTTTCCCCTTTGAATCCCTGGGACTCGAAAGCTTAAGTCCCGACATTCTACCTTTCAGGATTTTGGTGGGGTCTTCACTCCTATTTCCCCGATCTCCAGAACCCCAACAGCTTTAGATCTTGACCATGTGTCCCTACAAATGGACAGTCCATATTCTTTCGAGACTCCTTCTTCCTACCACAAGACCTTGTCCGGCAACCTAGGGCTCATCCACAGAGCGCGTCGGGGTTTCGCGTACCGGGATTTCGTGACTTACGAAAATGAGGGGTCTTGCCCTTGGGTTTCTCGGGTTTCGAAACGTTGAAACCCATTCACACTAAAACGATTCAGGGTTTCGCATACCGGGATTTCACGACGGAAGAAAATGAGGGATCCTGCCCTTTGGCCTCCCTGGTGCCGAAACACAGAAACCTATTCACGCTGATCCGATTCGGGGTTTCGCATACCGGGATTTCGCAACTGGACAAGATGAGGGATATTTCCCTTTGGTCTCCTGGGTGTCTAAAGGTTGAAACCTATTCATGCTAAACCGATTCGAGGTTTTGCATACCGGGATTTCGCAACTAGCGAAGACAAGGGATCTTTCCCTTTGGTCTCTCGGGTGCCGAAACGACGAAACTTGAGAGAACTACTCTTTCTTGTACAAGGTTTCCAGACTCCGATCACATGATCCTTCAGAGGGTTCTTGGGTAATCATCCCTAGGCTTGGTGACCTGACTGAAAAACCTTCCTAATTTTCTGAGCTATGAACTCGATGACAGGGGTAAAGTAAACTCGTGGGTTTACTATAACGGTAGTCTTTTCAATGAACTCACTCCAGCTCTGGAATGCGAGGAAACTTCCCAGGAGGAGGTGCCTTTGGAAAATCAAACCAGGACATAGCATGAGTCAAGTAGATGGAACAAATCTCAAGGGAACATACTCATATTCTGAACTTATTCATTCTATACATAAACCGATTATGGTCATATAAGTATAAGCATGCATCCATTATTTTCGATCAAAACACAAGACTAACACTTCTATACAGAAACCATTTATGAGAGTATAAACATGAGCATGCGTCCAGGATATTCAATTCAAGATACAAGATATAAACACTTATCAGAAACACCAGGTGTGACGCAACTGCTGAGAGGGGTGCTCGTTTCCACCCAACCGTAGGCTCAGTGACTCCAAATGGATTTACCACTAGCCACCCCCGAGCTAGACCACGATGCTTGATATTCAGTCTCCTACTTCCAACTCAACGAAAGTCAAGGATGAAGGTTACTCTCCTCCTCCTCTGTTCAGAACTCCCTGTATTTCCCAAGTTTCTCCCGGTTCTCTTTCACGATCCCTGTCGCACATGTTCTCTTCTCTCTACCCTTACCACACTTCCTCTCTTGCCTTTTCTCTACAAGATTGCATGTGGCGTGAATTTCCCCGTCCGTGGTCAGGTCTGGGAGTTTTTACGGATGGAAGGTTCACCCCCATCCCCTCATTAACTCTTGAGGAGCCTACCCACCTACCAATCTGACGGGAAATCCATTCCAGGGTTAGAGAGTTGCTTTAGCCTTTGAGCAAGTAAAAACCAGTGCAGTACTGGCTCGGTGGAAGTTAACGTAACCATTCTAGGTCCCTTCCACCACCTCTCATTAGCCATCGTGGTCTCTTTTATCACATCCCCCTCCCAACATTCATGTAACACATAATCATACCATAATTTACATTCATCGACCTTTTATACAAATGTCCGACAAATCAAACATTCAAATCTTTGAGTTTTCCATAGTTCTTGGCCAATATAGTTATTTTTTTTTACAAATTGGGGGAAACATGGTGTTACACAGACTCTTTTCCTTCTTGTCGCACTAATTTGCTTACCCGTGCATGCTGATTTCTGCGTGATTTTTATTTTTTTGTGTTGCGTTGTAAATTTCAAGTTGCTGGTGGTTGCATGTCCTTATACAACTTCAGTAAGCTCCCATTGATCCTGCTCTTCAATTATGTCCCTTCAAAATATTTCAATTGTACAACTCCTCCATCTGTGACAGTCTTGACCTCATCTAGTCCCAACCAGTGCATTATGAACTTTCCTAGATGTTGAAACAACTTTTTTTCATACAGTAGGACCAGGTCTCCTTCCTTGAAATTTTTTCTCTTGATATGTCGGTCATGCCAAGATTTTTCCCTTGCTTTATATATTTCTTTGTGGAAGTCTGCTAGAATCCTATCTTCTTCCATGCTCATCAGCTGACTTAACCTTTCTTGTACTATGCCTCGTTATGTCATGTTTTTAATTGTTGTGACACACAAACTTGGTACCAAGAATTCTAATGGAACCACTACTTCTTTCCCATACACCAATATAAATGATGTTTTCCCTATCATCTTCTTACAGGTAGTTCTATCTTCCTATAATACTAATGGTATCTTTGAATCCCAGTCGTCCCTATTGACGTTGCAAGTTTTGGTTAGGGCATTCTCTAGAATCTTGTTGGGCTTCCACTGTTCCATTTTTCTAAGGATGGTATTTTGTAATTCTCTGATGGTAGACCTTGAATTGTTCATTCAATGCTCTGATAGTGTTGTTGATAAAGTGAGTGCCTTGGTCACTCATTAGGATCCATAGACATTCAAATCTAGTGAGCACATGTTCAAATAGGAATTGTGTTGTTTTCTCTGCGTTGCAATGTTTAACTGATGTTTCGTCTTCCCATATTGAGAGGTATTTCTTCACAGTGATGATGTACCACACACTTGATCTTCTTGCAAGTGGGTGAATTGGCCCAAAAAAATCGATATCCCATTTGTCAAACACTTGTAGTGTCACTTGCAGATGTAAGGGCATCTCGTCCCGTCTGTTTGGTTTTTCAACACTCTGACAAACATCGCATTGTTGAAAGTATTTCTTTTCATCTCAATGAATAGTTGTCCACCATAATCCTACGTGTAGTACCTTCTATGTGGTAGCTTTACCTGCATAGTTTCCTCTCGCTATTCCTTCATGGGCTTCTGCCAGTATCCTAGGCCTTTCATGTTCCAACACGCACCTTTTGAAGATGTTTTCTGCCCCCATTTTATATAAGTGCCTGACGATCAGCTAGTAGTCAGTTGCTCGGATAACCATATTATTCCTCTATGCGGTGTTAAATTCCTGTGGCGCAGTCCCTATACTTAAATACTCAATAATGTCAGCAAAATAATCATCCATGACCTGAACTGAAAATAATTGGGCATCAGGGAAGGTATCCTCTAAGTTTGTAGGATCCTCGCCATTGGTGACCCTTTCTAAGTGATCAGGGCCTGCATTCAGCTTCCCTAGTTTCACTATGACTTCAAAGTCAAATTATTGAAACAAGAGTGACCATCGACATATTCTCCCCCCCAACACTAGCTTGTTGACTAGGTACTTAAGGGATGAATGATATGTGAACATATTAAAATGTTTTCCAAGTAGGTAATGCCTGAAATTTTGAAGTGCATATACCATTTCCATACCTTCTTTCTTTTTAGTGTTGTAGTTCTACTCGAAGTCTCACAATTTCCTTCTTGCAAATGCTATGGGATGATCCAAATCCCCTTCTCTTGGTTGCGCCAAAATAGCTCCCAGGGCTATGGCTCATGCATCTACATGCACATGGAATGTCTTCTCCCAATATGGAAAGACTAAGATGGTTGTTGTGACCAACTTCTCCTTTAGGGTGTCCAATCCTTGCTGACAACTCTCATTCCATTGGAATTTAGTATCCTTCTTAAGTAATTTCTCCATCGGCGAAGTGATTTGTGCATACCCCTTGATAAATTTTCTGTAATATCATGTATGTCCTAATGTGGCCTTCAACTGGAGAATCGATTTTGGTGGTGGTATGTTCACAATTACTACAATATTTGCAGGATCCACGATCAAACCTTGTCTGCATACTAGGTGACCCAATATAATTCTGAAGGGTGTTCCAAATATACATTTCTTAATGTTCAAAGATATTTGGCACTGCCTGCATCTTTCTAACATCAGCCTCAACACCTCTACATGATCCTTCAACATGATGTATATTGTCCAATCATCCAAATATACCTCCAGAAACTGATGGATGAATTCTTTGAAGGCAACAATGACTACTTTGGAGAAAATTGTGAGTGCATTTTTCAATCCAAAAGGCATGACTATGTACTGGTATGATCCCCATTCTGTTGAAAAGGTAGTCTTGTGTTGATCTTTTGGTGCTATCCTGCTTTGGTTGTAGCCTGAGAATCCATCAGTGAATGAGTATGCTTCCTGACCTCCCACATTTTCTAGGACTTCATATGTAAAGGGTGTAGGGAAGGGGTCATGTAGGCAAGCATCATTGAGCTTTCTCAGATCTACACAGATTCTTATGCCTCCTTGATTTTTCTCTTGTACTACCATGGGGCTTATCCATTCTGATTCTTCTACTGGTTCTATGATTCCCGCTTCCAACATTCTATATATTTCTTCTCTTACCTTCTACCTATAGATGGGGTTCAATTTGTAAGGCTTATGTCTGATAGGTCTTGCCTCTGGTTTGAGAGGGATCTTCATCTCTCCCATTTTTCTTGCAATTCCCTTCATTTTGGTGAAGGTCGTTGGGAACAGATCATTGTACTCATGCAGTAATTCTATTATCCTATCCACTGTTTGCTCGTCCCAGTAGTCTTCAATGCTGGCCATTTTGGGATTCTCAACTATTCCAATGTTGACTTTATTCACCTTGAGTGGTGCAACAATTACTTCTAATTCTAGAGGTGGACCTTCCACTTCTCTTTCTCCTTCAACTTCTTCAATCTGAATATCGCATAGATCTTCTTGATCTGTTACTTCCTGCACATGGTATCATGAAATTATTTCTTTCACTGTCTGTTTTTTCTGTTGTTGTTCTTCTCTTATGAGTTCAACTTATGGTTCCTTAATGAATATCACCACTCTTATTTTCTTAAGTATTGCATCTATGTTGGGGTTCTCATGTTCAAATGAGAAAGTGACTGTAAATTTTTATTGTAGTACTGTCCATCTCGTAGTTCCTCTTCACAGTTCCTGGTGTGTATACCAGCTTGCTAGGATTCCCTCTAATGTGTGTACGAAATGATGAGGCCATTCTTCTCAGGGTGTCATTTTCCACAACACTCTGCACTTCTCCAAGTGTTCAGCTGGTTCCCCCTATCCATTATATTTATGTTGCGGTTTGCTTCTCTGTTCTGCACCAAACCTTATGCTCAGTAACCGCTTACATTGGTACCAGTCCTTGATTTTTTCTTTGTGTGCACCCCACCATATTTCATGTGTATCCTTAAGTGCGATATTGAGAGATAACAATATCTAATTGTCTGATACTTTGTCTTCATATCTCATTAGGAATTATTCCAAGTCATTGATTCCATGGAAACTTGGAGGTTCTCTGACTTCTTCCCCAACCCACCTTACTGTGCGGTCTATTCAGGCACATCTTCTGGTTGAGACTTCATGTAGGTGTTGCTACCAATGCTCTAGACACGTGTCTGATTCATAAGAACATGATGTGATACCTCACCAACTAAGTACACCATCGTCAATTGGGTTAATGTAATATTCAGTGCACGCCGTGGTCCAATACAGCTAGTTAATTTCCTCCAGATCTAGACATGTTGGTTCCACAAATATTTTGGCTTCTGATGGATATAGGGGCGTGATAACCATGTATTCGTCTGACTCAAATGTCATCTTCCTGGTATTCAGGTTGATTATCGTCTGATTGTCAAACACCCAATCCAATCCCAGTAATGATGGATATGGTGTTGTGTCATCCATGATTTCGATCACTTCAAAGTGTTCCTTAGTGCGCACTCCATCCAGGTCTACTGTCACTCCTTTCAGCCTCCATATTGGTAGAACTTTGTGTTGGTTGGATAAATTCATTTGGATTGGTGAGTATCCTAATGTAGGTTCTCCCATGCATTTCCATGTATTTTTGGGCAATACATTCACTTCAGATCCCATATCTAATATCACATCACCCATGTTAAAATCTTCGATGTTGGCATTCAATCTAAACTCTTTGTTGGTTCTCCTTCTGGCATGGAGGTGATTGACTATCCTCTGTTCTAACTTTCCCTTAGATTTTGTGGTACATCTATATAATAGATTTTGTAATACTATAGTGAATGATGGATCCTTAAATAATTGAATACAGGATTGCAGGAAAGTTTTAATACAACTTACTTGGTTTCCTAGGTGGAATTCACTAGTATGGCTCAATGTTGACGGCATTTCATATGTTGGGACATCTTGGGTATGTTTCACGGTAGATGTAGATGAAACATTATGCTTGAGAAATTATTGTCTGGCCTTCTTAAAGGTCTCCTTCTCCTTTTTTGCATCAAATTGCTTGGGTGGCTCGATATTTTTCTTAATCCACTAGTGTTGTACTGGTTCCTGTTTAGCCACATCATCTCATGTTTTAGCACCTCTGCACGTCACTATGTTGATATTCCTTCCATATTCTCTAGATTCTGTAGAGATCCATTGTACATTCTGATTGTTCTGATTTTGTTTCTACTGTATCTTCCCCAACAATGTTGTGAAATCCTCTGTGTCGTGATCTATTGCACGACAATACATACATGTCCCAGGTGGTAGAGGGAATTCTCTTGCATAGTGCCCTGGATTTTGACAGTTATGGCACACTACTATACCTCTTTCTCGTCCAAAGCCTCCTCTGCCTCTTCCTCCCCCTCTGTATCTAGTGTGATCTCTGCACGATGTATTGTATTGAGGTACCTGATTATACTACATTGGGTTATATTGGGTCTGTGCAGTGTTATATTGTGTCTACATGTTGTTATACTACTAGGGCATAGTATTATATAGCGGTGGTGCTTGATTAAATTGAGTTGCAACTTGCCCTGTCATCATTTTGTCTTGCACCCTATATGTGTCTGACGCCCTTTCCCTCATTAGATCCATGGTTCTACAATTTTTGTCATTGTGTCCTACTGACTTGCAAAATGTGCGGTATTCATTCTTTGGTACTGTCTGATATTTTTGCATCATAGGACAATGATATGGATCATGCCCATGCGTCTTGCAAATTTCACACCAAGGTCCTCCCGTCGGTAATGGATTTAGCATCCCTACTGTCATATACTGCGCGAATGTTGGACATTCATTCTTATGGTGCCCTTTTGTTCTACATGTGGTACACCAAACAATTTCACGCTTTTCCTTGCCCTTATTCTGATTGTGTTGAAAGGTAAGATTCTTCAAATCCTCCTTCAACTCCTCTATAACTGGATCTATCTTGTGGTACTGATTCTTCTCCATTTTCAATGTTGCCTATAGATCCTCTACTTGGGATTGTAATTTATCTTTTATGAGTGGGTATTTCAATTGTGGTAACAAATAATTCACAAACAAATGCCTATGTTGCATGTCAGTCATGGCATACCTCAATTTCCCTTTCAGGCATTTAAATCGATGGTAAATTTCCCGGAAAGAATCTCCTAGTTTCTGTCAGATTTCTATCATCTCGTTCATGTATTGATCCTCTGAGATCATCTTCTGGAAATCATTAATTAATGTTAGTGCTTTGTAATTTTCCCAAGGCTATGGGGGCAGTCACCGAGGCAACATCAAAACTCCTTCGAGTCAGGGATATAGCCCTCTGAGACTCAGAGAGGGATCTCTCTGTTTGATATAGATTTGTTTGAATAGATATTAGGCTAATTATGAAAAACATGGGTTTTTTTATGGATTTGGTATGTTTGGGAGATCAAAAAATCGAATTTACATTGGGCCATGGGGTCTACCTTTCTAAAAATGGATCTATCTCAGATGTAAAGATTGTCACCACAGGGCAGGATAGAAAGACTGCTGGATCAAATTGAATTAAATGAAAGTGGAGGAGAGGAAAATAAGGGAAAATCCACCAAGCAGAGGAGAAAATAAGAATTCCTATGCTCGACTTTAGACGAAAACATGCAGACCATTAAAATACCAGAAACAGAGTGCAAAAAACAAGTTTTGTTCGTAATATTTCTTTCAATGATTGGATCAGGGAAAACATCAAATAGATTAATAGAGAAAGAAAATAGTTACTCAGAGAAAAACATCACCAGGGAGTCTAACACAAGAATCCTGCAGCTACAATTTTTATTTCTGGAAAGTCATCAAGAAAATTACAATGTATCCCCTGTGGGGCATCAATCCCGAGCTCAATCATCAACCCTTTCACATTAAACTCACTTCAATCCATAGGATAGATGCCCCAACAAGTTTTTTGAAGTCATATTCAACCGCCTTGGCCAAAAATAGCAACAAATCCCCCAAAATCCTGAACTGTCTGCCATGAAAGACGGGCCAAATTTTTGCAAAAAAGGGGTCTGCACAGACATATGTTTCTCTTTAACGCTGACACCTGGGAAAAAAATGAAGGAGTTTATTGTATATGGGCATGTTCTGGACAAAAACATCCTTCAGTTTTTTCCAAATTCGCCTCCCACTCGTCGTAACAACTCCCGCAAAATCAGGACTGTAAGAGAAAAATAAAAAACTGAAAAAAAGGGTCTCGAAGATGGATTCAATTCTCCCTGCTCATGGAACCTGTGAAAAACATGAGAGAGTTTTTTGGTATTCATCCATTTACAGAGAAAAACCTCTCTCGGTTTTTTAAAAATTCTTTTTCATTAGCCCAGAATCTACTTCAGAAGAAGACTGGTCAAAACTCGAAAAACAACGGTTTTGTGAAAATGGGGGATGGCGGTTTTGGAGAGGTAAGTGGTATTTTGGACCCCCCCTGAGGTGGTAAGTGGTATTGTGAAGGGGGGTTCTGAAATCACCTAGAGGTGACAAGAGTCCCTCCCAATACCACTATTCTAGACCCCTGCCCTCCATTAAAGTTCGAAAAGCACAGGGGGGGTCCGGAATTTTTTATGTCTGTGGATTAATTTTTGGGATGTGTGAATGTTAAGTTGTAGGTGGGGGGAAAATGATTTGACATTTTATTTTTTGTTTTGTTTTTTATTTAATTTTTTATTATTTGTTTTTTTTACGTGTTTTCCTTTTCTGTTTTGTTTTATTTTTATTTTTATTTTGTTTTAATGTTTTATTAAGTTTGAACTTTTTTATTAATGTTTATTCTAACAAACTAACCTAGTTATTAAAAACTAACTTAATTATTAATCATTAATTAATTAATTAATGATTAAATTATTATTAACAAGTCTAACATAAATCTACCTATACTAAATTTAATTATTAACATTATTAACCTATTGATTGTTCTTTTTGTTTACCCTAAGTTTATTTATTCATGGATGGGTGGCTAGATAATGGAGGATGATGTCATGAGGCAGGGGCGATATGGTATTTCCAGTATGATGGTAAGTTGGAAAGGTGGTAAGAAGTAAGTGGTCTGGAGCGGAGGAGGTCTGATGCAATGGATGGATGACACGTTGGAACAAGGCCCGCCAGAAAAATTGCCTCATTCCGGACCCCCCCCCACTGTTAAAGGAAGAACGGTCGAGGGGGTCCGGAATCGCCTGTAGACCGTCCATCTGTGCGCTATCATGATGAACGTAGATCTGTGTGCACTTTTTAGTCACCATTTCGGACCCCCCCCCCTCCCACCGTTAAAAGAAGAACAATCGAGGGGGTCTGGAATCCACTGTCAGCCATTGATCTACACGTCGCTAGATCGACCATCGATCTAAACGCATTCTTTATTCTTCAGGCGAAAATGTAGCAAAAACTTAGGCTTAGTGATTTTTGTGGGTTTTGTGCATTGCTTCCCTTGCTTTTGTCTCCATGGGGTTAGGAAACACCACTCAACGTCAACAATCATGAATTTTCTTTTCTTTTCCTTTCCTTGAAAATAATTTGTAGAAATGAAATATTATTTGCATGCCAAAATACATCCAGAGTGAAAATTTTCCAGTCAACAGATGATCCTATGAATTATAGGGTTATAACAGTGGCTCCACATGGGGATGGCATATCTTTTGGGAGGTGTCAAGAACTAGTGAACTCTAAATATGCAGACCGGTGCTGTATTCATTGGGATGATCCCAAAATTATTCTGCAACTAGTACTTGTTTCAACTGAAACCAAACCAAAATGAACACTGTTGAAAAAGAGATGCTCAGAATGTTGATGTTATTCACATTCTCCTACCTACCCTATACTACTGAAAATCATACTAAATCAAATAATACAAAAATGCCAATGAAGCCAATCAAGTAGCTTCTTTACTAGCTCTACTCTTTCAATGTTTTCAATCAATATCAGAAATAGAACTTGCATAGACATCGTGAAATGATTTCCATCATGATCTTCATCACAAGGGGCTTTATAATCATGACATATAACAGAAAAACTAGAAATGCATCGCGGCTCTGTGATGAACAATTTCTCCATATAAATAGCCACTGGATCAAGATAAATTTGACCTATTACTGGATATTCAAATTTAACCAACTCAAATTCATGATTTGATGTTGTAGTTGTGTTATTTGCATCCTCATGCACTTCCAGACATGGATGCAACTTTTATGATGGGTTCTGAAATGATGCTTCTGCTAAACACACCCCTGTAACTGACTGCTTGATCATGTTAATATCATAACAAATTTTCAGCTCATGACTGGCGAATGAAGAATGATTTTGAATACACACGTCATCCAACTAATCATCTATTGGATCCTGAAAATACTGACAATACTGCTACATTGATTCAAATGAAATTTCCTGAATTTTTATGTATTTATCCTTCAACACTTGTTCAAGAGTCTCCTTCAAAATTTGAAATGAATTATAATCTAATGGGACAAAATTACATTCCACTGTTTCAAATCTTGTTTCGAGCTCTGGACTTCCATCTGGAATTTGAAAATCAAGGGAAAATAGTGACTGTCATTTTGGGTCTAAAATAGATCCCATGTCATCAATGACATCCTCTACTGACTCATCATAAAAAAAATTGTCTTCACTATTTACAACTTTCCTAGAGTTTATTTTTAGAAATTATAAACATGAGAAACATAAGGGCAAATATTTTTCCCTTACTCTGAAATTTTCTACATTTTCCTCATCACTGTCATGATTGTTGGGAAGAGGTTGATTGTCATATCTGAGCTATAATTGATCTTCTTCCTACCAACGACATGCTTCTGGTTGCTTTGAACAATCAACATCTATTTCATCCTCATGATCATCATCATACTGGTCACACTTGGGTAGATTATGCCAGTAAGAAAAGTCATCAAACATGCACATCATATCAGTTGATGGATCTTCAACAAGATGAGTTGGAACTTCATCTTCAACTGTATTGTAAATTGAATACATGAAAGAACCATTATACAAACCATGGTACCAAGGGTGAGCTGCAAAATGTTTGGGAACTGTGACCTTTTCTTTCTCTGAAATCAATGGAACATGATGTCTTTGGACAACAATTTCATCTTTCCTACTGATCCTCTGCATCATCTCTTCCATGGAACTGGCCAAAATGTCCAGTTTATCTTCTGATGACTTCAACTACTCCTTTTTTTTGTTCTTTACCTTTGACCTTTTGATCAACATGTTGGCCTCCACATCAACTGCAATTTTCTGCATTTCTTCAAGTGTTGCAGTGTTCCTTTCTCTCAATTGGAATGCCATCTCAGGATCAAAGGAATCTGGGTAATGCAGATGAGTTGATCTTGGGGGTGGCCTTATATCAACAGGTATTGCATGATATACCTTATTGAACCTTTCTAAAAACTGTTATACTATTTCCCCTAGTTGTCTTTTTAAATGGTCATACTCTTCAAGGATGAGAAAGACATTTCTCATGATCACCCATCGATCTAGAAAAACTTGCACAAACTTATGGAAATTGTTAATGCTTGTAGCTGGGAGATTTTAAAACCAGTTCTTAACTTTACCTTGCAAAGACAGAGAAAACATCCTTATATATACATCGTCAGCTTCAACCTCATAAAGGTCAAGAAAATCTTCAAACCTTTGGATGTGTTTTTCAGCAGTAATATTGGCATTCTCTCCATCAAACCTGGGTATATTATTGGTGTAAATGACAGGGAGGTCATGGAGAATAGGAGGCAAATCTAGGGGTTTGTATCTGTATGATATTTTCTCAGGTATAGGAGGTAAAGTAAGGGGCTTATAACAAGCTAGAATTTTGACCTGTGAATCTGGACTTTTCACATATGTATCAGAGATCTTTACATCTGTTGGAAATAAAGCAAGAGGCTTATGTATATCAAGGCTTCATATAGGTTTAGGAGTGGGTACCAGAGCTATGGGAATGGGATCATTCCTTTGAGGTTCATCAGGTTGAAAATGGTCATCCTGGACTTCAATAATATACTTTGGACTAGGATCATGATAAGAGAGAAAGTAATTGAAGATGAAACCAATACTATCATGAATACACTTTGAGCTTGAGTACCTGGTCTTTCTAGGCTTCTTGTTCATGCTTCAAGTTCTTCCTCCAGTGGAGTCTTTGAATCAACACTGTCTAGAGATGATTGGAGTCGCTAGGTGAAATATTTCATCCTTCTTGTGTCTGATCACTGTCCATCATCAGTGATTAGATCTGGAACTTGAAGTACACTACTGGAGAAAGTTCCCCAGTATGGTCACCATTATGTTAGCACTCTATAATTTTCCCAAGGATGTGGGGGTAGTCACGAAGGAAACATCAAAACCGCTTCGAGTCAGGGATCTATCCCTCCGAGACTCAGAGAGGGATCTCTCTGTTTGATATAGATTTGTTTTAATATATATTAGGCTATTTATGTAGAACATTGGTTTGTTTATAGATTTGGTATGTTTGGGAGATCAAAAACTCGAATTTTCATTGGGCCATGGGGTCTACCTTTCTGAAAATGGATCTATCTCAGATGTAAATATTGTCACCACAGGGCAGGATAGAAAGACTATTGAATCAAATTGAATTAAATTAAAGTGGAGGAGATGAAAATAAGGGGAAATCCACCAAGAAGACGAGAAGATAAGAATTCCTATGCTCAACTTCAAACGAAAACATGTAGACCATTAAAAGACCAGAAACATAGTGAAAAAAACAAGTTTTGTTCGTAATATTTCTTTCAATGATTGGATTAGGGAAAACATCAAATGGATCAACAGAGAAAGAAAACAGTTACTCAGAGAAAAACATAACCAGGGAGTCTAACACAAGAATCCTGCAGCTACAATTTTTATTTCTGGAAAGTCATCAAGAAAATTACAATGTATCCCCTGTGGGGCATCAATCCCGAGCTCAATCATCAACCCTTTTACATTAAACTCACATCAATCCATAGGATAGATCCCCCCCAAAAAAAATTTGAAGTCGGATTCAACCGCCTCGGCCAAAAATAACAACAAATCCCCAAAAATCCTGAATTGTCTGCCATGAAAGACGAGCCGAATTTCTGCAAAAAAGGGGTCTGCACAGACATATGTTTCTCTTCAAAACTAACACATGGGAAAAAAATGGAGGTTATTGTATATGGGCATGTTCTGGACAAAAACATCCTTCGGTTTCACCAAATTCGCCTCCCGCTCGCCGTAACAGCTCCCACAAAATCAGGACTGTAACAGAAAAATGAAAAACTGAAAAAAAGGGTCTCGAAGATGGATTTGATTCACTGTAATAGTGGTACCTGTGAAAAAACAGAGAGAGGTTTTTGTTCTTCATCTAGTTACAAAGAAAAACCTCTCTCGGGTTTTAAAAAATTATTTTCATTTTCCAAGAATACGTTTCGGAAGAAGACTGGTCAAAACTGGAAAAACAACGATTTTGTGAAAATGGGGGAGGGCGGTTTGGAGAGGTAAGTGGTATTCCGAACCCCCCCTGAGGTGGTAAGTGGTATTGGGAGGGGGGGGTCCGAAATCACCTGGAGGTGACAAGTGTCCCTCCCAATACCACTATTCCGGACCCCCCCCCTCCGTTAAAGTTCGGAAAACACGGGGGGTCCGAATTTTTTTATGTCTGTGGATTAATTTTTGGGATGTGTGAATGTTAAGTTGCGGGTGGGGGGAAAATGATTTGACATTTTATTTTTTGTTTTGTTTTTTATTATTTG
>SNQJ01S0027524.1:167999-179511 GCA_010110895.2 Picea sitchensis | reverse complement strand
CTGGTGTACTGTGCATGTGTGTGATTGTTTATTTATTACTGCTCATTATTGGATAATAATTCTACATTGATATAACATTTGAAGAAAAAGGATTATAATTACGTTATTACTGATTCACCCCCCCTCTCAGTAATCCAACACCCCCCCCTCACCACCGTTAAAATCAGAACAGTCGAGGGGGTCCAAAATCCACTGTCAGTTGTTGATCTATGCGCCGCTAGATCGATCGTTGATCTAAGCACGTTCTTTATTCTCCAGGTGTGAATGCAGCAAAAACTTAGGCTTAATGCTTTTTGTGGGTTTTGTGCACTGCTTCCCTTGCTTTTGTCTCCATGGGGTTAGGAAACACCACTCAACATCAAAAATCATGAATTTTCTTTTCTCTTCCTTTCCTTGAAAATAATTGCAGAAATGAAATATTATTTGGAAGCCAAAATACATCCAAAGTGAAAATTTTCCAGTCAACAGATGATCCTATAAATTATAGGGTTATAAAAATCAATAACTTCTTAATGTATGTCAGTTTCCTTGTCATCCTAGGTGCACTATTTACATCTAGACTCATGTACCAGTCTAGTGCGTGGTCTCTTAGCATTATAGATAGTTGCACAAGTTTAGTATCTTCATCAATGATATGTTTTTCTTCCCAAATCTTTGCACAAATGAACAAGTGTTTCTCAAGGTCTTCTTCTATCCCTCCTCAAAATTTTGGTAACCAAATGGTGGGATCATGTCCTTCCATCCTGAATGGTGAAATGCTACCTCTGTGTGGTGTATATACTTGACTAATGCTTCCTGAACTGGCTCCCCTAGTTGTTGTTCCTTGTGTATATGTACTTTCTGATGTCTTCCTTCTCCTGAAATTCGGTTGTCTAAACAATGGTGTTCTTTTTGGTGTGTTATTCTCACATGGGTTTATGGGTTCCGCACTGACATTAATATGGATAGGATTACTACCTTTGATTCCCACTCTTGGACCTCTCATCTTCCTCTCATATGTTGCACGCGGGATTTCCTCAATCTACTGCACAACCCAAAGATCCTCTACCTCCTCTTCATCACTTTCCAAGCCTTCCCTCACGACTATGGCTCTCTTCTTGGTGTTCACCTTGTATTGGTAGGGTGCTCCACTGCATGTCTTTCCAGTTGTTGCCACAATCTGCTTGTCATTTTCCATCATGATTGGGTCCAAGGTGTTAGCGATCAAAATGCACTGATATTTTTTAGAGTGTCTTCATCACTCTCTACTTGATTTATTGTTTTCTTAAGTCTTTTGGCCAATGTCCTTAAACTTTAGATTATTCATCAAGCTCCCATTGATTACTTTTGCCTATAAATCCTTTGGCTTCATCCTCTTGACTTGCAAATAAATGGTTAGAAATCCTTATTGAAGTCTGCCAAATCTTTATGATAAGTTTGTCATAAAAACACTTTTATTATTAAATATATATACACAATGTTTTTCTAAACTATTTTGTAGTTTATGAATTATGTTTATTATATATATTTATTTAATAAAACAATATAAAAAAGGGTGTGTGCGCTTAAGTGTCTTACTTCTAAATTCCCTCAAACCTAAGCTATAACACATATGCCAATTCTGAGTCATGTTTACATGTCATACCATCCTACATGCTAGCTACACATTCAACTCAAAGTCAAGCCATAAATTAAGCCAAAATTCCATCTATTCGGTGCTCAGTAAAGTTGCAAATGCCTAATTTGCAGGATGTATGCGTAGGTTCCATGATGAGATTTCAATGCAGTGTTGTTTAAAGATTCTACAGGTATTGAATAACTAAACGTATCCATGATATATATGATTATGTTCCCCATTTCTCGCCCGTTCCACCGTTTTCATGCATGGATGTGCAGAGTGCAGTGCACTGCCAAATCTCTGGGGCGCTGTGTTTTCTCCTCGGCACTATAAATTTCCTGGGTTCTACCTACTCTCTTGGGCGCTGTGTATTCCACAGTGTGCTACCTAAATTCGCTACCGAATTTTTGGTAGAGACAAAATTTGCGCAGAGATACACAATAATGGCGCTACCTATTGGCACCTAGAATCAAGGAGTTCGAATTCATTACTCTTTTAGGTGGATGGTGATGTGGAGAATGGATGAGATAGTAGTTGTCAGCATGATAACAACTTACCACCTCTATAGGACACTTGGCATGCAAAAGGAGGCATATCAATGAAGATCAAGGGAGGAAGTGTCATTTAAATATTGTTGGATCCGTTACCAGCACATTTATTTTTTATAGAAGTTTGGTTATAACTGCTAGCACAAGTGTTCAATTCAAAAATGTTGCTGGAGAATCCGGTGTGAGAAAGGGACAACACGCACCTCTAGCTGATGCCTTTCCTTTTTATTATAAATCCATGTTCCAAATGAAGGAAGAGGGTTCAAATGGTTGAGCTGAGGCTCCCAGATTGTAATTTTCTTTGAATGAGTAAACTGTTCTCTGGTTTTGTACTAGACCTTAGAATTTTTTATTAATGGAAGTTATCTTCTCTTCATTTTCTTATTTCTTCTTACTCTGAATGCTCATTAATGGAGGGTCCTTGTGAGATGTTATAACTGTATTATAATGGATGTTTGATTATGATGCTAATATAAATGTTTTCAGGGTTTTAAAGTTTAGTTTCAAGAGGATCTTGTGACTGATCTTTTTCTTCACCTAGATGCTAGAAGGCTTGATGCTTATAGCAGACTTGTTCATTCTTCTCATTAAGTCTTCCCTATACTCATATTTATCCTTAAACAATTGACTAAATCTAATAAAGACCTCATTTGCTTGTGCATGCTAGCCCAGATTTCTGAGTTAGAACATTATCATCTTGAGTCTTGTCCATTTGACCTTCTAAAAAACTCATTTACATTTACAAATATTTTGATGTTACCAAGCTCACCTGATTACAGTCTAGGGTGACTTTTGGAGTGATAACATAAATGGTGCCGTTGTCGGGGAAGGATTTGAGTAGATTGAAGAGTTCCATTGGAAGAACGACATAGATACAACTCTTGATGGTAGACAAGAGAGGGATACAAAAAATTGACTGTAATCATCTACCTGGCGACTGCACAATAAAAGACTCCACTAGGGAGGATCTCGTTGACAGAAAGATGACTAGGTATCAATTTATGAGCCTTCTTCATGAGCTATTGTTTCTTTTTATCAACTCATTTTTACATTTCCCTTCAGGTATTAAAAGGACCATCTTGTTTTTTGTATATTCAGATGATCATCAACCTTCTTTTATATATCCATCCTTGGAAAAAGAAGGTCTGCCTTCTGCCTGTGTTTTATATGTTGATTTGATACCTTCACCTCAGCCTATGCACAAGGATGAACTTTGTATTGAAATCCCTCATGAAATTGATCGGCCTTCTCAAGTTTCATCACCATATGTTGTTACTGTTGAACCTTGCCACCAGCTTGTTAAACCTCATATCCAACTTTTTAGCACTGAAAGTCACACTTTGAGTACTAAAGCGTAAGCTCAACACCCATCATAATGTAAAATATAATTTTGGTTTTGAATAGGTGGATCAACAAGATGGATAAATAAAGAGAGAGGGCTACAAACTGTAGATCAATAGGCTACACCAATGGGCAATGTAGTCACAAACATACTACTCATCAAAGGCACAAAAGATGCTCAACAAAAAACAAGATTATATGCTGATAGGTGGAAGAATGAAGAAGGAAAACATAAGATATAATGTTCACTAAACAAAGATACTCTCAATTTAATTAATCAACAAATACTTGAATATAAACAATTATTGTTGGGCAAAATACAACAGATCCTCTACTGCTTAGGGATCCATAAATCATTGACAACCTTTGATCCTCAAATCTGCAATATATTCAAATAAGAAGAAATATAAAAAAAAAGAGTTATAATCTGAAATCATAGCTCTCATGAGTCTCCAATAGCAGTAATTATTACAATCCTAAAATGCCCACAGGATTACAAATGAACACACACAGGAAAACTGCCTGCTACATCTCTCTCTAACCTTTCTTGGCTCATCAATCCCCCCTCCTCCAAGATATTTTTCCTTATTTAAATAGAAAATAGCATCCAAATGAAATAAGGAGTTTGAATCCCATATCCTCCATTGGATTATAAAGCCTTAGACATAGGTGGCAACAATCAAAGAGACAAAAATCCAACAAACTACTAATTTTCAGGAATTTGTTGGAAGTCATTAATAAAATGTCTCCATCTCATTGCATGAGGCCTTTGTTGGAGATAAATCCTAGGTGTAGGTGTCCCTTGAAATTTAACTGATCCTTGAGAAGTCATTTGAACCCTCCTTGACATGTGGCAACCTCCCAACAAGGAAAATATCAAAACCGTGACCGCTACAGGAAATTAGGCAGTGTCGCTGTCAAACAGTTGGGTAGCACCCCTTCTATGTCTAATATCTCTCACAAAATAACACATTTTGAAAAAAATGAGAGGTTTTTGTTATTTAGCATGTTATTAACAAAAACCTCTTACATTTTTCAAAAATACCTTTTCAATTGTTCATAATCCAAGTTTCAATTTAGTCACTAAAAATTGGTAAAATAACTCTGCACAATTCGTTTTCTACTAGAAATATTAGGTAGCACCTATAGGTAGCGCCACTTATGTTGCGCATGTGTGCAGGTTTAGGTAGCAATGTCAAAATTCAACACCTTCAATCTTGAACGTGTGTAGAGAATTTGGTGGTCTTTTATAATTTCGAACCCATTGTGTTTAGGTGTCTTGGAAGTATAGTAGGTTGTGCACTTTACCACTGAGGGAGTTAACACTTTATCAAAAACCAAAAACTCTGATAGTTAGGCCTCTTCTAGCTACAAATTCTTGTGCTAACATAGGCTCCATGGGGGATAGAGTCCTCCCTGTGAGGCTCTAATAACTCTTGTAATTTCAGTGCCTTATCCTAGGGCTTCTCCCAACCTTTAACCTCTGCAATCTGCTTTGATCTATGACCTTCAACTGAAACTAAATGCAAATGAAAACTGAAAATGACAAAAATGATGAAAATGATGCTTGTTCAACAAGCTTATTGCACACACCTGCTCTAATTATTGGGAAAATGAAGCATTCAAGTTACATGAAACAACCAATGAAGCCATTTCATCATTTTTTCAAGTGTTTGAAGCTTTGAAATGTGATTCCTTAAGCACCAGAGATAATTCTTACTTGAAGGCACACCAAAGAAACATTTGGAAATACACTTTCCATTGAAGAAATCAATGATCCTAGGCCCACTTTCTCCTTGCAGACAGGCTGCAAATGGATCCTGAGAAACATCATCAATACTTGCCCCTCTTTGTGTAAAAAGGAAAAGTATTGCATTAGGTCCTTCCTCCACTGTGTTTGGTTGTTGTATGGCTTGCTGATTTTATGATTCATCCTCAATGCATATGGCCTTGGTCCACTCCTGGTCATGAGGTGTATTAGGAAAAAGGCTTAGTGATGCTTGTATTTTTTTAATTTCAACCTTTCTCATCTGATCACATGACATTTGATATTGGCTTCTTGATGAAACTGAGCTTGTGTCTTCAAGAGGAATAGGGGGTTGATAGGGCATTTCATCACAATTAGAAGTGCTTTAGAAACTACATTCTTCTATATTATCTTCTGATTGTGAGGGATATTCATAATAGCTTGGCTTATGGTCCCAATTTCTCAGTTTTTTACCTTCTAAACTTAGATAATCATCTTCTCCTTCTCTTTTAGCAACAAAAATATGACATGAGGGTTGAAACAAGATATTGTTTCTTTGATGGGAAGGGTACTTTTCTGATATAAGGTCTTCAATAGATTGTTCATGAAAATCATCTTCATAATCATCATACAAGGTGAATCAATGACCATTTCACTATTAATGGTTGAGGGGATTAGTACAATAGCTGGGACAACTAGTTATTCGGTGAAAACATCCTCATAGTCTTCGAAACTTGGCAAATCATGGCACACAGGTACATTAACAATAGGAGGGATTAAAACAACAAATGGTAAGCTATGAATTCGTTCATGACAAGATGCAACATTATTATTATGATGAAATAAATCTGAACCTAAGATGACCTCTTGATTTAAAGAATCGAGAAAAGGAGGAGAAAGGGAAATGATGGATTGCACATATTGATCATTCTCTTGGGGACCTAGATTTTAACATGAATGATGCATTTGTTCTTCAAATTTAGGAAAATCATTATGAAACTCATCATCTAAGTCCCTGCCTCTATAATCATCCCCTTCATCATCAATACTAGAGGAATCACTTGCTAAATCTTGAATATATGATGCATACCCCTCACAACAATTCTCAAAAAGTATTTTAGTTGGATAAATTATCTTGCAATGAGAATAAAAAACATCTTAAAAGTCCTTCAAAGAGGAAATACTAGAAGCAAGGAGTGTTCTATACCATTTCCTCGCATCGCCTTCCAATGAATACATGAACATTTTCATTAATATATCTTCATGATGTATGTCAAGATAATGCATCAAAGCATGAAATTCATGAACATGATCAAAAGGGTTGTCATCATCACCTTCATAAAATCTAGGCAGCAGATATTGCCATTCATCAATTTGAGGCACAATATGTGGATAACCATCTATGGCTAAGAAATTGATTGGGTAAAACCTCCTCGCCAGGATATCCTTCATAGCCATTTGATTTTTCTCATCCCTAGTGGAGTCACCAACATATTCTAAACAATGGAGTCGCCATGGTGAATGTGTAGTCTTGAAGGTGTCCAACTTCAGTGACCATATAAAGCTGGAGTTGTGCAGTGTCGTTCTTCCCAGAGAGATTTTCAATCTTCTCAAATCCTTCCCCGAAAACGACGCCAATTATGTTAGCCCTGAAAGTCACACTTTGACTGCTAAAGTGTAATCTCAACAGCCATCAAAATGTAAAAGATGATTTTGGTTTTGAATTGGTGGATCAACAATATGGATAAAGAAAGAGAGAGGGCTACAAACTGTAGATCAGTAGGCTACACCAATGGGCAATGGAGTCACAAACATCCTACTCATTGAAGGCACAAAAGCTGCTCAACATAAAACAAGATTATATGATGATAGGTGGAAGAATGAAGAAGGAAAACATAAGATAGAATGTTCACTAAACAAATATCCTCTCAATTTAATGAATCAACAAATACTTGAATATAAACAATGATTGCTAGCCAAAATACATCAGATCCTTTGTTGCTTAGGGATCCATAAATCATTGACAACCTTTGATCCTCAAATCTGCAATATATTCAAATAAGAATAAATATAAAAAAAGAGTTACAATCTGAAATCACATCTCTCATGAGTCTCCAATAGCAGTAATACTTACAATCCTAACATGCCCAGTGGCTTACAAATGAACACACACATGAAAACTGCCTACTACATCTCTCTCTAGCCTTTCTTGGCTCATCAATCCCCCCTCCTCCAAGAGATATTTCCTTCTTTAAATATAAAATAGCATCCAAATGAACTAAGGAGGTATAATCCCATATCTTCCATTGGATTCTAAGCCTTGGAGATAGGTGGCAACAATCAAAGAGACAAAAATCCAACAAACTGTTAATTTTCAGGAATTTGTTGGAAGTCATTAATAAAATGTCTCCACCTCATTGCATGAGGCATTTTCTAGGGATAAATATTAGTTGCAGGTGTACCTTGACATCTAAATGATCCTTGAGAAGTGATTCTATCCCTCCTTGACATGTGGCAACCTCCCAACAAGGTGAATATCAAAACCGTGACCGCTACAGGAAATTAGGCAGCGCCGCTGTAAAATAGTTGGGTAGCACCACTTGTATGTCTAATATCTCTCACACCATAACACATTTTGAAAACCTGAGAGAGGTTTTTGTTATTTGACATGTCATGAACAAAATTGTCTTCCATTTTTCAAAAATAACTTTTCAATTGTTCATAATCGAAGTTTCAAGTTAGTCACTAAAAACTGGTAAATAACTCTGCACAATTCGTTTTCTGCCAGAAATATTAGTTAGTGTCTGTAGGTAGCGCCACTTATGCTGCGCCTATGTGAAAGTTTAGGTAGAAATGTAAAAATGTAGTGCCTTCAATATTGAACATGTGCAAAGCAGTTGGTGGTACTTTATAATGTCGAACCCATTGTGTTTAGGTGTCTTGGAAGTATAGTAGGTTGTGGACTTTACCACTGAGGGAGTTAACACTTTAGAAAAAACCCAAAACTCTGATAGTTAGGCCTCTTATAGCTGCAAATTATTGTTCTAACACAACCCACTAGTTTTCAAACTTGAATTAGAGATAAGATGTTCAAACCTTTAAGGATTCCATATCATCTTCATCCTTATCCTCTTGATTTCTTCGAGTACTTTCCTCGGTTTTCTGGAGAGGATCATGTTACAACTGAGAGGCATGTGGAGGCCTTCGAGAACTTTATTGATAAATTTGAGATAGTTCATGAGGATGTTACCATGAGGTTGTTCTCCAATTCCTTTTTAGGAGATATTGCTTTATGGTTTAAGGGTTTGGGAGCTGACTCCATTGGTTCCTGGATTGAATTATGCAATACTTTTTTAAAGTGTTGGGGTAAGAACAAGTCATTTGATAAGTACCTACATGAGTTCACTACTTTCAAAAGGGGAAAAAATGAAGATTTGTCTACTTTTAACCGAAGGTTTTACAACTTGTATTGCAGCCTGCCCCTAGAAATTAAACCTTCTGAGACCGCTACCATGGTGTATTACATAGTGTCTCAAAAATTTGACCTTGTTTTGTATCTTAGGGAAAGAAAATCTATATCTTTATCACAATTATTCATGGATGTTGAGGAAGTGGAGGAGAACCTCCGAGCTTGTGGTAGGATTCAAAGTCAGCATCATGTCAACTCTGAACATGAGGCAAATTTTATTTGTTGTCCATATGAAGAAAAGATAGTGGATGATTTGGTCCTTGAAGCATGTATCTTTGACAACCTTTCCTCTGAGGAAGTCACTGTCTCAAACATTGACCAAGAGAAGTTTGTTGTTGAAAAACACTTTGGTAATGAATACTTTGTTGTTAGAGAGCATCCTGAAACAAGACATTATGAATGTCAAGAGTCAAAGATTTGTTATGGACAACCTATTTTTGATGGAAATACCGGTGATGGTGATGAACATAATTTTTCTATGATTTGTTTGGAACCTCTTAGCACTATTCCTATATATGATGATTACGCTCCCAATCCTTGTAAATGATAAAGGGATTTTTATATAAATATAATCTCTTATCCACCACGAACAAATGAACAACCCTGTCTTAATAAAAACCATGTGTATGAGTAGCAGACTATACCCACGGTATATGCAAAAATGATTAGCCATCAACCAATATGTGGTTCTGAAGTTATGAAGCAACTATTTGACCCACAGATACCTGTGTCTGTCATTCAATTAAGTGTGCATGTAGAAGACATCAAACAAACTGTCATCAGTTTTGAAACAATGAGGTAACCTGTCATAAATTAATTAGGTATTACTTTCAGTTTCATGACCATGTCAATGAGTACATAGAGTTACACTTTTCAAATTCTTTGAATCATGCAGACTTGATCTTTTTATCAACATTTGAACGTGATATTGGCGATCATAAGGATGATTTTAGTCAACTGTCACACTTTCCTTGGTTTTTATGGATCATTTGTAGTGAAGAGAAGCATTTGGTTACCAAACAGTTTGAATGGTTATGGTGGAAGTTTGTTTTCACCTGAGCAAGTTCCTGAGTTGGTTAGAGTAGGATAGTATAGGAAATAAGCTCGTTTCTGAGCATTTATTTTATTTCAGTTTGGAGCAGATGCAGTAGTTAGTTTTCTTGAATAAGTGGCAGGTTTTGAAATTTTCACAGAGAATGGTTGAATGTTGACTCCATAGCCCAATAGAAAATGTGACTGGAAATACTAGGTTCTTGGAGCATCAGAGGGAGGTCTCCATCCCAGTTGAAGCCAAATGTTAGCGATCAAAATGCACTGGTATTTTTGAGAGTGTCTTCATCACTCTCTACTTTATTTATTGTTTTCTTAAGTCTTTTGGCTAGTGTCCTTAACCTTCAGATTATTCATCAAGCTCTCGTTGATTACTTTTGCCTAGAAATCCTTTGGCTTAATCCTCTTGACCTGCAAATAAATGGTTAGAAATCCTTATTGCAGTCTCTCAAATCTTTATGATCAGTTTGTCATAAAAACTCTTTTATTATTAAATATATATATACAATGTTTTTCTAAACTATTTTGTAGTTTATGAATTATGTTTATTATATATATTTATTTAATAAAAATAAATAAAAAAGGGTGTGTGTGCTTAAGTGTCTTACTTCTAAATTCCCTCAAACCAAATCCATATCACATATGTCAATTATGAGTCATGTTTACATGTCATACCCTCCTACATGCTAGTTGCACATTCAACTCAAAGTCAAGCCATAAATTAAGCCAACATTCTAGCTGTTCGGTGCTCAGTGAAATTGCAAATGCCTAATTTGCAGAATGCATGCGCAGGTGCCATGATGAGATGTCAATGCAGTGTTGTTTAAATATTCTACACATGTTGAATAAATAAACATATCCATGATATATATGATTATGTTTGTTACACGTCAAAATTGCCCAGCTGGATAAGTGTCGCATTGTCCCTCTCAATCATCGTAAGTGTCGCATCTTCTCTACAACTTTCGCAAGTGTTGCAAGTTGGTCACTAGTGTCGCAAATGATGTTTAGACATAATGCCATGATAAAGACACTAAGGAGGCACTTATAACATCTCACATGACTGATTTGAAGGAGGAGAACTGGTTTACTAGAGTAAAATAACTCTTGACACCTGAAAGAAACCATGAAACAAAGGTTTGGAGGGGGAACGCTCCCCTGCTTCAGCTCCAGAAGCGCTGGCGCTCCCCTATAATGCTTCAAGGAGTGTTATAATGCTCCCCAACCCCTTTTGGAGGAGAGCTTCTCATATTGAGAGCACTGTCGCTTCCCCAAGGCTTACCAAGGAGCGCTACAATGCTCTGATGCCCCTTCTGAGGGAGCACTCCCTAATCTGGGTCAGTTGTTGGTCCGTTGAGGAGAATAAGGGGGGGATCTTTCGAGATTAGGAGGAAGTTGTGTTTGAATTATTGGTTTCATCAAGAGATCCCTAATCTAAGGAGGAGGTTCCCAACTTGTTCTAAAGATAACTCAAGAGGTTAAACCCCCCTTAACCTATATAAACAGGCTCTATGATGGTGGATAGGGAGGGGGGAATAATTGGACATATGAAACTTATGATCTTGGAGGAAACTTACAGTCAGCCGAAGGAGAGTGATCAGTGAAGTTGTTGTTATCCAGGTTGTGGATCTTTCAGGCAAGGGTTAGACGAAGGGGACTTGACGAAGTTGTCGCATTCGCATCTACGATTGTAAGTACTGCTGTCGTTATTCTCATTAATATGACACGCTTGGCCTGTTTCTTTCTAGTTTGTGTCTAAT
>SNQJ01S0027524.1:134420-158860 GCA_010110895.2 Picea sitchensis | reverse complement strand
AGCATAGGTATGCCTGCCTTGGGTCTTGAAATATGTCATGATGTTTGTTGGATGTTTGTGTGCAACTTCTGTCAGGTTCCCCGAGTCTATACCCTTGCTTGAACGTCTACAAAGTATTTCAGTCATCAGTTCGCATCTTCTGACTTCATACTTTGGGGGGCATTCTGTTACACATCAAAATTGCTCAGTTGGATAAGTGTCGCATTGTCCCTCTCAATCATCGTAAGTGTCGCATCTTCTCTACAACTTTCGCAAGTGTCGCAAGTTGGTCACTAGTGTCGCAAACGATGTTCATACATAATGCCATGATAACGAAACTAAGGAGGCACTTATAACATCTCACATGACTGATTTGAAGGAGGAGAACTGGTTTACTGGAGTAAAATAACTCTTGACACCTGAAAGAAACCCTGAAACAAAGGTTTGGAGGGGGAACGCTCCCCTGCTTCAGCTCCAGAAGCGCTGGCGCTCCCCTATAATTCTTCAGGGAGAATTATAATGCTCCCCAACCCCTTTTGAGGAGCGCTTCTCATCTTGAGAGAATTTGCGCTTCCCCAAGGCTTACCAAGGAGCGCTACAACGCTCGGATTCCCCTTCTGAGGGAGCGCTCCCTAATCTGGGCCAGTTGTTGGTCCGTTGAGGAGAATAAGGGGGGGATCTTTCGAGATTAGGAGGCAGTTGTTCTTGAATTATTGGTTTCATCAAGAGATCCCTGATCTAAGGAGGAGATTCCCAACTTGTTCTAAAGATAACTCAAGAGGTTAAGCCCCCCTTAACCTATATAAATAGGCTCTATGATGGTGGAGAGGGAGGGGGGAAGAATTGGACATATGAAACTTATGATCTTGGAGGAAACTTACAGTCAGCCGAATGAGAGTGATCAGTGAAGCTGCTGTTATCTAGGTTGTGGATCTTTCAGGCAAGGGTTAGACGAAGGGGACTTGACGAAGCTGTCACATTCGCATCTACGATTGTAAGTATTGTTGTCGTTATTCTCATTAATATGACACGCTTGGCCTGTTTCTTTCTAGTTTGTGTGTGATGTTACATGAACTTATCATTTATTGATAGATCTATTTTCAAGCTAATGTCAATAGAGTAGGAAGTGGTCGTATCTTTTTTTGTCCACAAAGCTCAGCGAGGAGTAAAGGATTGGAGCACAACTCGGAGCGTGCAGGGACAAACGTCGATAAAAAGGTACTTTTGTTATCCTTCCTTCTCATGTATTAGTTTAGATAGATTTGAAAGGAAGTCAGTGTCCATGTTAAGCATTTTTCTATCTAGAGTTAACCTCAATATCTAGAGGTGATCTACCTGTCCGCAGGGAGATTTTCCTACAACAATGTTCCTCATTTCTCACCCGTTCCACCGTTTTCATGCATGGATGTGAAAAGTGCAGTGTGCTGCAAAATCTTCTAGGCGCTGCGTTTTCTCCCGGGCACTGTAATTTTCCTGGGTGCTACCTACTTTCCTGGGTGTTGTCTATTCCACAGTGCGCTACCTAAATTCGCTACTAAATTTCTTGTAGAGACAAAATTTACGTAGAGATACACCAGAATGGCGCTACCTATTGGCACCTAGAATCAAGGAGTTTGAATTCATTACTCTTTTAGGTAGTTGATGATGTGGAGAATGGCTGAGATAGTAGTTGGCAACATGATAACAACTTACCACCTCTACTGGACACTTGGCATGTAAAAGGAGGCACATCAATGAAGATCAAGGGAGGAAGTGTCATTTAAATATTGTTGGATTAGTTACCATCACATTTCTTTTTTATAGCAGTTTGGTTATAATTGCTAGCACATGTGTTCAATTGAGAAATGTTGTTGGAGAATCCGATGTGAGAAAGGGCCAGCATGCACCTCTAGCTGTTGCCTTTCCTTTTTATTATAAATCCATGTTCCAAATGAAGGAAGAGTGTTCAAATGGTTGAGATGAGGCTCCCAGATTGTAATTTTCTTTGACTGAGTAAATTGTTCTCTGGTTTTGTACTAGACCTGAGAATTTTTTATTAATGGAAGTTAGCTTCTCTTCATTTTCTTATTTCTTCTTACTCCGAATGCTCACTAATGGAGGATCCTTGTGAGATGTTATAACTGTATTATAATGAATGTTTGATTATGATGCTACTATAAATGTTTTCAGGGTTTTAAAGTTTAGTTTCAAGAGGATCTTGTGACTGATCTTTTTCTTCACCTAGATGCTAGAAGTCTTGATGCTTATAGCAGACTTGTTCATTCTTCTCACCAAGTCTTCCCTATACTCATATTTATCCTTAAACAACTTACTGAAGCTAATCAAGGCCTCATTTTCTTGTGCATGCTAGCCCAGATTTCCGAGTTAGAACATTATCATCTTGAGTCTTGTCCATTTGACCTTCTAAAAAACTCATTTACATTTACAAATATTTTGATGTTACCAAGCTCACTTGATTACAGTCTAGGGTGACTTTTGGAGTGATAACACAAGGCTTCATCCTTCTTTCCTTTATCCACTTCTCCTTTTTTTGTCAGTGCTTCCCCCCTTCCCCCATGCACGCAAGGAAGTTTAGATTTATGACTCCATTGTCATTACACCTTTGTTATAGAGAAATATATTAATAGAAGTATACAATGATCTAAAATACCTTCCTCGAAGACTGCATAGAAATTATTTCTCTATTGCGTTGTGCGAATTCACGGTATCTATTGCAAAGTCTGTTATAAATCCTACTAGAATATTGTTGAGCCAAAAATCTACTGCGCAGGTGAATTTGTTATTCACCTACTATAAATGCGCGATCTAAACCGAGGTCCACTCTAACTATCAGATATGATTTATTGTGTGGTTGTATTTCAACCTCAATATCCACTCCTACAATAAGTGTGGAAAATCATAGAAAATTACTTCATGCAAATCGGTAAACACATACTTCTCAAGGTATTTGTGTGGTGTTAATCTTAGGTTTTTGTTATCTTTCTGTGCAAAATCTATCTCCTTTTTCTTTAGCCAGCTTTCAGTATCTTCTTTTGTGGGATTCCATGGTCTCAAAATACCCTTCTAGCAATCCATTCTCTCACCTTCTTGTCATTTGATTTAGTATTCTTTTGACCCGCCTTTCGCAGATATTACATTCTTTTAATAGATCACATCCACTCAATCCTATGTTGTTCCAACTAGAAACATAGCCATTTTTTGGTTGTTTATCTGAGTTATACATTTAACATGATTGACCCAAGTTCAGGTCTACTAGGGATCCAATAAATCCTCTAAAAATATTAGCCCTCCTGGTAAACCAGAAGGCAACGCAATCCATAGAGTGCACTGCGTAGTCGTACCCGAAATAGTTCTATGGGTGGTTGCAACACTCAGGTGCTTGCAACCTAGGAATGAGTGGGGATCCATGATTGTACTATGTGATATTTAATCAATTATTATATCATTCATCTATGTTAGTTATTCTACCATTCTTTATTCATGCATGTAAATCAACAGATATAACTAATTCATCAAAACATTCATATAATATTTAGCCATTGACAACAAAGAAATAAACAATAAGAATTCCACATAACACATGATTTATCGTGGTTCATTCCCTCCTGGGATAAGTCCACAAAGATTTGGCTCTTAAGATATTTTATTCTGGTTATGTCATATATGGCGTCGTGCACACTAGAAATCCGTTCATGTGTTCATAAACATACTCCTCTACCTTTACGAGGCTGACTAGATCACTCCAAGATCCTCAGCCTGCGATCTAACCCTCAAGGTCTAGTTACCATTCTCTCCTACAGCTCAACAACTTACAAAAGGGTATCATATTACAGTCATGTTACCAACCTATTACTCTATATCACGTGAGTAACACATAACAAAACAAAAACCTCCCCTAGACCTTCTAGGTGTCTATTTATATTTATTATTGGCTCATCATCCATTACTTTCTCTTACCAAAACCCTAATGTAGTTAGGTCTTCTTGCATGTTGTCCTTGCGTGATTTTCTCCTCTAAATGCATGTTCTCGTTCGCTGTTTTTCCTACCAGTTATATTTCTTTCCCTTCTTCTTGCATGCACACCTCCTACCAACTGTCTTTCTTTCACGTCGTGCCTTTTCCCCAAAAATGACCCTGTGTCCAATAGTGAGTCTTCAATTTTTCATTGGTTTCTTGCGCTACTGGCTTGACCATCTCTTGAGTGGTTTCTAACTCCATTGTTACCTTATAGGCTTCTTGTTTCAATATGTAGGAATGTCTGGGATGATTCAGGTTCTACCTTAAGTTTCCAACAAAACCCTAGAAACCATCGACCCTTCTGGAGACCAGAAGGAAACAATGTGCACAGAGTGCACAACATCGTCTCACTCGAGATGGATTATGGGTGACTACATGACCTAGATGTATGTAATCATGGAAGGGATGGGAATCATGGAGATGTTAGGTATTCCATTTTATTTCATATATATCACATCTATTGACATTATTTCTGCATAACTAATCTAGTGTGCACTATAAATTAACTCTAAAATATTCATATATTCATTCATTCATTCAACATTAAGCATACCAAAACGTTATGGAAACATTCCACACAATAACACAATATTTTACCATGATTCACCCCCCCTATGCTACATCCACAAATATCTTCTACTTATTATTCTTCATCAAATATTTTCACTGAACCAATTACATCAAAAGTGCATTTGGATTGCACAAGTATAGGTGAGGCTAACTAGTATTGCACTAGGATCCACAGCTTGTGACCTTACCCTCAATTAAAACCCATATGACTCCACATTACGGGATCTCCTCATATCATACAACCAAAAATCACAATTACTTAGGACATATTCTCTTCATAACACAAGATATGTTGTCCTAGCTACCTCATACAACCTCTATAAATACTACCAAAATGTGGGTTGAAACCATTACATTGATTACCAAAACCCTAACCCTAGTGGATTATGTTTGTCCACTTTACAATATCCTGTGTGTGGTTAGTCTTCAATCCAACCGTTTCTTTCTTTGACTCTTCTTTTCCTCATCCTAATTTTCCTTGATTCTCGATGTGCACTGCTTCTTTGGTCCATTCCTTAGTTGTCTGCCTCATTTGTTGTGTTCTTCATTATTCTTCATACTTTTCTCCCAAAATAGCCTGCTCCAATAGGACCCAAACAATTACCTATGGCGAGCCACTAAGGCAATGGTTTCCTCATGCACTAACTTCTTCAGTGCCTCAAATCTTCCTGTCAACTCTTGTACTTGTTCTTTCTACTATGAACTCCTTTCATCAATGTTTTCTACCAACTATGTTGTAATGTGATCCTTCAAATCTTCTACACTCTCCAAGTGTAGTTTCTCTATCTTTTCCTTTGTTGCTTCCAACTCTGTAATCATCATCTCATCCCCTTCCTACAATGGATCCAGTTGAGCCTACCTCAACTACTTCTCCATATGGATTGAATTCAACTCTTCCTATAGGTTCTTCATCTCTTGTGCACTCTTAATCCTGTCAAATATGGTAATATTCTTTTTTTTGTGCTTCAAGTCATGGACTGCTGTGTTTATATTTCCTTCCTTTTGGTCTAATTATTGGATCTCCACATCTTATTGCAATTTTGTACACATCTGCGTTATACTGTTATATAGTTCTGTCATTGTTTTAATCTTCCCTTCAATATTTTATGTGTGTTCTACAACCTGTTGTTCCCTTTTTTATTTGATCTCTGGTGGATTCCTAGGAATCACCTTCTCTTCCAAGTATGGATTTACTATATGTATCTTTCCATATCATGTGTTATATTTTGTATCTTCTCTTCTTCTCTTAACTCCTCTACTAGTGCGATGTCTGGGATAGTTTGAAAGACCTCCTTAAGCCTTTGTTATAATTTTTCTGTGCGTTGTTTTTCTTCATCCCTCTCATGTTGCACTTGGTTGAGGGCTATCTCCAGTATCTCCTTTACCTCCTTTGTTATCTCTAAGTTCATCGCATCGGTCCTAGCCCTTGATTGAACTTCATGTGCGATACTAATCTGCAACTTGTATAGTTCCTTGGTTGGAATCTTGGACAACACCAAGTTCAACTATTGCATATCCTTCAAGGGTTTTTGTGTTATTTCCTCGTTTATTCATAGCATGCCTTGGATAATATGGAAAGTCTCACGTCCTATTGTTGTTGTATGTATTGTCTCCTTTTCTTCATGGATTTTCTCCTGCTACGTTGTGCCTTTTTGTTGTGCTACATTGATCTGTAAGCTTTCCAGGAATTCTTTAACCTCCATCATATTTTTCATTAATTATTCTCTTTGTGAATCCATGACGTATAAGGATTCTTATCCTCGATCCTCCACTTTTTATGCCACTAATTCTGCATCATCCTCAGTTATTGTGAGTAGAGGGGCCTTCTTTTTCACTTTCATCTTCTTGCGTTGTTCTCCTATCTGCATCATTTATTTTATCTTTAGTGTTGTCTCTGTCTACATGGGGTTCATTACCTCAATTATGTCTCCACTTCCTATCATAGGGATGTTATCCTTTTTTTGAGCTTCCCCATTTGTTCCTTCTTCTTTCTCAGTTCCTAGTACTGAGGCCCTAGGTATTGTTTCCTTCTTCCTCGACTTATTTACTATTGTCACTCTTTCTGTTAACTGAGTGCAATGTGATGCTTTCCTAGTATTTGTTGTTGGACTACTTGATTTTTGTGACATGATAGCTTTTGTGTGTTCTTTACCCTTTGTTCCTTTATTGATATCCATTGGTACCTTCCACTGATCTATCCATTCCGCTATCACCCATTGTACTTATTACACTATGATACAATACTACATCTTCAACCATGTCTTCTTGGGGTCTCTCCTTGCTTGTATCCATATGTTGTTCCTAGATGATTTTAAATTTACTATCCCATAATTATCCTTCACCACTTCTAGTGATATCCTCCATGTATCTGATATCTTTTTCTGCATCTCTCCAAGAAACATGCCAAAAATGCTTGAATTAGTTTTCCTATGCTTCAAATCTGCATTATGCCATAGGGTTAAATACCTTGTTGTGAGACACTTTCCTGTCTTGTCATAGAAGGCTAAGTATTTCAGTTCTTCCCATACTACTAAGGCTATTAATATCAACAACCAAGAATAATGGAACTCTGTCCCAAAATCCTGTGCATCTTTGCAATCTTCCAAAAACAGGTTGAGCAAGTACGATGCCCAACTGAGTATTGTCCCCTTCACGTTATCCATGGATGCTTGATTAGGATTATTTTTGGAACAAAATGAAATTAGATATATTACACTAAAATACGAATGAAAATTTCCAGAAACAGAGAAACAGAACAATACTTGATTTATATTAATGAAATAATTGTAAAGAGACTATAAAAATACAGAGTGAAAGACTCACTAGAATGGTGGCATCTTTATCTATGAGAAGAGATGTGATGGCTACACTCATTCACTAGAATATGATTACAATGAGGCTATGAAGGCCTTTTTATGATAAACATGAATGAAAAAACCCTAGACATCCAAAAACCTAACCCTAGGAGATGAAATGCCAAAATTCATCTGGGCCCCGTTTGGGTAAGTTAGTACATTAACTTCCTAGTGTCGTAACTTTTACATACAATCTCCGTTTTAGGTGTGTGATAGCCTATTGGAAATATATTTTAGAAAACTATGCATTATGCCGTCAAAATATGACTTTGTCTATAATTTGACTATGGAACGCCAAAATAACACTGTTTAGGGCACCAAAATGGCCCTGGAAGTACAACAAGATGTCCTGACATGAAAAAATAAAAAATAAACTATTTGTATTAGGTAGGAGGCCACCAACATCCACTTGGATTATGTGTAGGGCTTCAGATAGCTACAGAAGTGTAGAACCCACAATTACAAAGAAGTACAGAAGAACGTGTTGAAAAAACACTGACAAGAGGAGCTAGTTGGAACAGGGGGGTGGTCACCAATATCCACCTAGATCAATCCTCCCCCCTAAGGAAGCAATGGTATCCATTGTGTTGAGTGTCCAGGAAAGAGGGGAAAACATTTTCTGAATCTGAAGTTTGGTGAGCTATGTGCCTTGCTGGAGACTTTGTGCTTCGTGACTTGTGGCAGACTATCATAAACCTGTTGCTGGAGGGGTTGGATCTATTCCACCAACCCATTGTCTCCGGGTTTGATGGGGAATTGTGTAGACAACATTGTAGGTGAAGAAACAATATCTTGTTTCTCTTTGACAATCTGTTTTTGTTGGATAGAAGGTGTTGAGGCCGCAGTGGTTATAGTGGTATTTTTTGCATCCTTTGAACAAATTGTGAAAAGGATGATTTTTTCAGTATGAGAGATTACCTTGTGGTGTTGTTTTGGTGGATCAGTAGTTGGAACTACCTCTGGTATCTTGTATATCTAACCTCCCAGAGTGATAATGACACTATGGGGTCTAGACTCATAGAAAAGATGATATTTCCACATATATGGTTGGCCCAAAACAAAATCACAGACATCAAGAGGGAAAATATCATACACTACCTCATCCTTGAAGGGATGGATGCCATAGGACAGGTGACACTTCTGGATGATGTGAAGATCTCGTCCTTGGTGAAGCCACGATATGTTGTATGGATGCGAGTGTGGTGTTTTCGACAACCCCCATTGTTTGATAAACTTAGCTAAGATGAGCTTCTTTTGTCTACCGTTATCAACAATGAAATGCAATGGGGTCCCCTTCAACCACATTTGTGTATGGAAGAGGTGCTCCCCCTCTTCAGGATCTATTGGTTCTTCTAGTTGAAATTTTATGGTCCTGACAGTAGCAGTGGGGTCTGCATTATTTATTTGGTTGTTTTCAATATTTTCTGGATTATATTTTGAATCATAGTTCGGTTCCAATTGTCTTTGACCTCGAATACCAATGATTGTTTCGAGATACATTCAATGTTGTGTTAGGAGATTTTGTGGAAGTTACACCACTTTCCAGTGTCATTATTTTTCTTTACTTTACCCTTTTTGTCCTGTGTCTTGGACTGGTTGTCTATAGGTTGTTGGTTAGAGTGTCGCTTGATGAAGATGCACCTATTTCTATCGACAAGAGTTGAAGGATGTGTGTAAAATTCTCCATCATTTCCTCCCTTTGTCACACGAGATCTTTCTCAAGAAACAAGTTAATAGAATCTTTTTCTCCGTTTTTTTTCTTTTCTACTTCCATCGGGGGTTTCTTGGGCATGTAAGAGTGATTTTTCTCAAGAGAGACAAACTTGAGACCCAACTAGCTATACTCAGACCTCATCAGGGACATGCACGGAAAATGATCGAGAGAAACCTACTTTGATACCACTGATCTGGATTATTTTTGGAATGAAATGAAAGAAGATATATTACAATGAAATACTCATGAAAATTGTCAGAAACAGAGAAATACAACAATACGTGATTTCTATTAATGAAAGAATTGTAAAGGGACTGTAAAAATACAGAGTGGAAGACTTGCTAGAATGGTAGTAGCTTTATCTCTGAGAAGAGATGTGACAGCTATGATCATTTGTCAGAAGATGATTACGATGAGGCTCTAAAGGCCTTTTTATGATAAACATAAATTGAAAAACCATAGACATCCAAAAACCTAACCCTAGGAGATTCAACGCTAAAAGTCATGTGGGCCCCGTTTGGGTAAGTTAGTACATTAACTTCCCAAGGTCGTAAATTTTGCATATGATCTATGTTTTAGGCATGTGATAGCCCATTGGAAACGTATTTTAGAGAACTACACATTATGCCATCAAACTCTGACTCCATCTATAGTTTGACTGTGGCATGCCAAAATAACATTGTTTAGGGCCCCAAAACAACCCTAGAAGTACAACAAGATGTGCTGACATGAAAATATATAAAATAATCCATTTGGATTAGGTGGGAGGCCACCAACATCGACCTAGAAGATGTATAGGGCTTCAGAAAACCCCAAAAGTGTAGAACCCACAATTACAAATAAGTACAGAAGAACGTGTTGAACAAAAAAATGACAAGAGGATCCAGTTTGAATAGGTGGGTGTTTGGCAATTCAATTGCTTGAATTGATTTCATTTAATTATCAACCAGGGATACTCGTGTTGGGGTCCTATATTCATAGGTGATTTGATTCTTCAGCTATCTATTTGGCATTGTTCTCGTGATCAAGACATCTGTCTTGTTGGGCTTGATTGATTTCACTTCTCCCTTCATCCATTTCGTCCGATCCTTCATCACCCTGTTTCACCCTCCATTCCCTTGTCGTTCATTTCTTCACCCCTCCCCCAATTTCGTCCCTACATGAATAAACAAGCTTAGGATAAAAAACATTAGGATAATAATAAATGGTTAGTGGCATTTTTTAATACTAATTATCATAATAAAGTTAATTTAATTAGATTAGTATAGTTAGATTAATAAAACTAGGTTAGGGATTGTTAATAATTAATTAATTACTAATTAATTGAAACCTAGGCTTGAAAGTTATTAAAAATAAATAATTAATTAATTAAACTAAAAAAAAAAACCTAAAAATATAAAACAATTTAAAAAATCAAAATATATAAAATACATATAATAAATAAAAACTATATAAAACTATATGAAACATTATAAAACAATAAAAAAATAAATAAAACACATAAAAGATAAAACACGTAAAACAAAACAAAAATAAAACATGTTATAAACATCAAAATAAAACTAAATAATAAAGAAAAACATAAAACATATAAAACAAACACAAAAACAAAAAACATCCCTCGCATATCCCAAAACAAATAAATCGACGTCTGTAATTTAACGAGAGGGGGGGGGGGGCTCTGGGAAAATTGTTTTTCACCTGGACACTTTTCACCACCAGGTGATACCATGCCCCCCCTAATACCACTTACCACCCTAGGGGGGGTCTGAGATACCACCTTCCCCTCTAAAAACCACCTTCCCCGAAAATCGAAAAACCATTTTTTGCACAGTTTGAACACTTGTCTTCCGAGAGTGTTTCTGGTAAAAAAACGAAGGAATTTTGAAAAACCGAGAGAGTTTTTTCTCCGAAACGAGATGAATAAAAATAACCTCTCTCAATTTTTTCACAGGTATCGGGAATTGGGAGAATTGAAGCCATCTATGAGAACCATTTTCAGGTTTCCTTTTTTCAGATTTTTGTCATGTTTTTGCGACAGATGTTTTGGAAATATGGAGATGAATTTGGCAAAACCGAGAGAGGGTTTTACTCATGAAAGACTTATATAGAAAAATTTCTTCCATTTTTCACACAACTATCATATTTTGCGAGATACAAGCATCTGAGTTGACCCCTATTTTCAGTAGTTCGACCCATCTTTCATGGCAGACAATTCATAAATTTGAGGGATTTGTTTCTATTTTTATCTAGGTTGTTGAATTCTAATTCCTGATCTTGGGGAATAATTGTTCTATATATTTTTATAATGCAAATGTAAAAGGGTTGGTCAATTGAGACGTATTTGTACAATAAGATATAGATTGTAAAGCAACTCACAGAGCCTCTTGTGTTCATCAATCCAATAATACAGTCACACCAATTACAAGATTCATGTGTCATTTATGTTGGTGAAGTGCATCTACCTTTGTTTATGTTTCTCCCTTCTCTGTTATAATTTTATGTGTTTCCAATCTGAATTATTCAATAGAATACTAAATAACATAATTTGTTGAGACATACGCTCTGTTTTTGGCTTTGACATAATTATCAATGTATTCTGCTCAATGTTTAATTCTAGGATTCTTGATTTCCCTGTTATTACCTGGTCCTCTCATTTTCTCCTCCAAATCCAAAATCAACTTCAAATAATCCAACAAGAGTGCCTACCTTTCCCTGTAGGGATGTATGTAGAACCTGTCTTTGATTGAACCCCCTCTTGTGACTCCATTTCCTAATGGCTTATTTTCTCTGATCCAACCAAACCATTTAAAAAACCAAACCCTGTACTCTTATAACTAGCCTAACATCAAATCCAAACAAAGCTAAATCAGACAAATATATCACTCTCCAAGTCTTGGAGGGCTAGATCCTTGACTCCAAAGTGGTTTTGTAGTTACCTATGCCCATTTCTTCTTCAACGTGAGAAATTACAGAGTGCTAACAACTCGTATACTTGTGATGATGCCAACAAAATATTTGTAGGAGTAGGAATCTAACTCCAATTTAATAAAAATTAATCAAATCCTAACTCTTTCATTCCACTTAATAAGACTTAGTTGTTGTAGGAAAGAAAACACTAGCTCCCTTGCAGGAGGTCCTCTCGTGATGTTTCACAAAACCTATCAATAATCAATATCATTAAGTAAACACTCATGCATTAAAAATAAATACACTTAAAAGGGATTAGTTGTTGTAGGCATGAAAACACTAGCTCCCTTACAGGAGGCCTTCTCGTAATGTTTCAAATAATGTATCAGCAATCAACATCATCAAATAATTCTAATAGAAATAATAAAGCATATAAAACTATTCAATGCATTCGAACAAGAAGAAAATGATACTATGATCTATTTGGAGTGAGCTCAATTCTCCCAAGAACAAAGTAACACATAAACTAAAGAATTCTAAATCTAAACTAGAGAATGGAAACTGATGTGAAAAGAAATCTTGATTCTTATTCCATCATAAGTTGGACACAATACTTGAGAAGTCCTCCTTTGAAATGGACAACACACTCCTATTTATACAAAAATTTAAGATAACTTAGATCCACAAATGCCTCATTTGGTTACAACCATGTGGTCACACCTATAAAGTGATATCTCTACACATCCTCTCACAAATCTCTCTTTCATGATTAATCTCCACCCAAGATACTTAAGTAAATCTCCAAATCTTCATTAAATCTTCAAGGGATTGAAGAGGAAATTCTAATTTGAGGCTTGATGGTCAAATTTGACTAGGTTGGAGTCTTCAAATACACGTGTAAACATCATGAAAATCATCCCACTTTCATATATAAGTGTAAACATGTCATTTTTCCAATATTTAATCATAAATTCACTGAAAAACACTAAAATAGATGCATTGGAAAATAATATGTCTAAAACCTATGTAATCATGAAAATGGTTTAATGTAAAGGTATAGGAAAGTGGAATATGGTTGAAAGTGAAGCGAAAGTGAAGTGAAAGTTTGGTAAAAAAGATGGTACTTTGGCGACCCAACAATGGGTGGTCATCGATATCCACATGGATCAATGTTGCTATGTAGTATTCCATATATAAAACAATATGAAAAACATAAATATTTTATCTAGAAATGGCAGAGAAGAAATTATATAATCAAAACCATACCAAAAAAATATCAGAAAGAGCACTTTGATTACTGATAACAATGTTCACTTGCCTCTTTGAGGGGGAAACCTCCACCAGAGCAAGGCTCTATTACAATAATATCCAAGAAAAAACTTTTCATACCCTATACTCCTATTTATACTAAATATGTCTATCCAAAAGAACAATCTAGAGGAAGACCCTTCTAGAAGCGGAAGCTTCTATTAGGTCTTCTTACATTTGACTTATTCTTCCTTATTGCTAGGCCTTATTAATATTGGACTTTGTTACATGGAAACATATTGTTCTACCTACGTGAGGGGTTAGGGAGATTTGGTCCCTAACATGCTCCCACTCTTGTTGGTGCCTTTTCCTTTTGACTTTTTCTTAGTAACTTACATGCCATCAACTTTGTCGTCAATATTGTGGCTAGCTCTTTTATGCTCTTGATAATCATGACTTTGTTTCCCCTGTCAGTTACAAATTGAGCCTTTACTTCTTCTGTAACGACATTCTCCTTCATTTTATCATCTAAATATTGTTCATGCTTCACTCCATCTATTGGAATCCCTATAATATTTTCAATTAGGTATACATCAATCGGGATAGGTCTATCCATACACAAAAATCCTCCATGGACTCTAGCTAGTAGTTTCTTCATGTAGGAATTGAAATCCTTCCCCCTTCCAAAGTGTGGGATTTCTAAAAAATTCATGATGCAAGAGTTATAAAGCCCTACCATCCACTGCTTCATCTAAAAAATGAGATCTCCTAATGGGCCCTTTCCCTTTTTCTCCATATAGATTTCCTACAGAATATCTGGAAACTTAGCCACCTTTGTGACATTGTGATTTGCATACTTCATTTTGGGAACAAACCACAACATGTCTTCTACAACAATTACTCATTCTAGAATTTTGGGAAATGATACTGAAACCTGCATCAATGTGCACGCCATTGTTATTTATGGCCTTGTTTTCCTCTTTGATGGACCTATTGTTTTAATATGTACTTCCTCCTTCGTGTCCTGATCTACGTTTTTTTCATCTTTGACCTTTGGGCGTTCTTCTACCCTAGGTTTTTTTGTTTCCTTAGGCTAATATGATTATGACTTCTCGTCATCCTCTTCATTCTTTTCTTCTTGTGTGTGCGTTACTCCTGGCTCTGTTGTGATATGGTTTGCTTATGCTCTAGGGTTTCGACCTTCTACCATCTAGTTTACGTCCGTTGCTTCATATTTTGGGTTCTTCTCCTCGACCAGTGTCAGACTAACTGACTCACTCTTTTTTGATAAGATATCCTCTACATATACCACCTTGGTCATCTCCTCCATCAATTTATTGGTTCTTCTTGTCTTTCTTGTGAAATGGCTGGGTGCTTTGAACTTCGGTGGTGTCATTATTCTAGCTCAGGAAAAATTCATTATAAATATCTGTTGGATTCTTCACAACTTCTCACACAATGGAGACCTATGTTATCCTTCACTTATATTTTATCAAAATCACAATAAGTGTTTACTTTTTTCGTTCTTTTCCCTTTTTATAACCTCTGTCATAAATGTGCCTTACTTTACCGGTCACTGGTTTTCTCTTTCTGTTTATTTTCTATCCTGTCGCGGTGTGTTCACTTTTTATTTCACGCAGTGTCTTAAAATTTTGTCATACATCTTTCTAGATTTCGCTGCGCATTGTTTCCTTTAACTTTCTATCTACTACATATCGATCTACCAACTTAGTTTTTGTTTTTTCTCATTTTTCTACTTTTTTCTTTCTTTTTCTTCTTTTAAATCCTACTATATACAGTGTGTACAAGTATAACTTCTGCGCTGCAACTACTAAGGGTTGGTAGGTCGGATTTTCCTATATAGTTTTAATCGACTACCATTCACCAAACCTTGAATCTCCTTGCCTGTTAAATCCGACAGCTACACAATATCTCCATATGTGACAAACTTTATCTCAAAAGGTCCTAGCCAATGCATCGTGAACTTCCCTGGGTGCTAAAAATATTTACAGTCATAGAGGAGAACCATATATCCTTCCTTAAAGTTCTTCTTCTTGATATGTCTATCATTCCAAGCCTTGTCCTTTTCTTTATGTACCTCCTGATGGAAACCATCTATAATCATGCCTTCTTCCAATTCCATGAGATGATCGAATCTTTCCTGCACTGCACCTCTTTCTTTCATGTTTTTAATAGCTTCAATGTGCATACTTGGTATCAAATACTCCAAGGGAACCACTTCTTTTTTTCCATACCCCAATCTGAAAGGTGTCTTCCCTATAATCTTCTTGCATGTAGTTTTATAAGCCCATAGTACTGCTGGTATCTTCAAGTCCCAATCATCCCTATTTACATTACAAATCTTACTCAAGGCATTCTCCAATATCTTATTAAATTCTTCCACTATTACATTAGCCCGAGTATGGTAAGGAGTACTCTTATGATGATGTATCTTGAATTATTCAGTCATTTCCTGGATTGTATTATTGATCAAATGAGTCTCCTGGTCACTCATGAGAATTATACGACATCCAAATCTTGTCACTTCTTGTTCAAAGAGGAAGTGTGTTGCAGTCTTCGCATTGTAATCTTTCAATATTGTTGCCTCATCCAATCTGGTTAAATATTATTTTGTTTTAAGGATATACCTTGCTCCTAATCTTCTTGTTGGTGAATTAATTGGTCCTACACAATATACTACGCACTTGTCAAGCACTTTCAAAGTTACCTAAGGTCTCAGTGGCATCTCATCCCTCATGTATGGCTTTCCAACCCTTTGACAGACATCACAATTCTGGCCATACTCCTTTTCATCTTTATGAACAGTTGGCCACCATAATCCTACACACAATATCTTTTGTGCAATAGCCTTCCTTGCATAATGTCATCTAGATATTCCTTTATGTGCTTCTATCAAAATGATAGTTCATTCATGCTCCATAAAACATCTCCTCAAAATGTTATCTACTCCTAATTTATACAAATGACCTACAATAAGTTGATATTTTTCATCTCTAACCACTAAGTTCTTCTTCTACGTGGTACTATATTCCTTTGGGGAAAATCTTGTACTCAAAAACTCAATAATGTCAGCAAAATATTCATCAGCAATTTGTACTGAGAAGAGTTTTGCATCAGGGAAATTATCCTCCAAACTACTTGATTCCTCTCCATTAGTTATCCTGAACAAATGATCTATCCTTTCATTTAGTCTTCCAGAGTTTACAACTACTTCAAAATCAAACTCCTTAAATAACAACAACCATCTGCATATTCTCCCCCCCCAACATTGGATTATTGAATAGATATATAAGAGCAGAGTGATATGTAAAAATATTAAAGTATTGACCTAACAAATAATTTATGAACTTATGCAATGCATAAACCATAGCCAAACCTTCTCTTTCTGTTTTATTGTAGTTCTTCTATGAATCTGACAGCTTCCTTCTTGCAAATGTTATAGGGTGATCTATATCACCTTCCTCTGGCTGTGTCAATACTACTCCAAGTGCTATTGAATATGCATCTACATGCACATGAAATTATTTGGACCAATATTGAAACACCAAAATTGGTGCAGTCACCATCTTCTCCTTCAAGATATCTAAACTTTGTTGGCATTCATCATTCCACTGAAATTTGATATCCTTCTTCAACAATTTCTCCTGGGCGCGATAATTTGTGCATATCCCCTTATAAACTTCCTATAATAACCTGTATTACCAAGTGTATATTTTAACTAGCGCACTAACTTAGGTGGTGATAAGTTAACAATGACAACAAATTTTCATAGGATCAACCAACATACCATGTTTACACACCACATGCCCTAAAAAAATTCCAAATGGTGCATTGAGTATGCATTTCTTAATGTTCAATGAAATACGACACTGTCTACACTTGTCTAACATCAATCTCAACACTTCAACATGATCCTTCAGTAAACTAAATACTGTCCAATCATCCAAATAGACTTCCAAAAACTTATGTATAACATCATTAAAGACAACTACTACTACTCTTGAAAAAAATGTTGGCACATTATTCAATCCAAAAGGTATCATTGTGTACTGCTATGATCCCCATTTTGTATCAAATGTAGTATTATGTCTATCCTTTGGTTCTATCCTTGTTGTAGGAAAATCTCCCTGTGGACAAGTGAATATCCCCTTGGACTCTAGACCCCTATACCAAGACAAAAAAGTGCAAATGGACACTAAAATTCCTTTGAATCTAACTAATTAATCTGAAAGAGAAGGAGAAGGAAGAAAGTGTGATGCACCTTATTCCGATGTTTGTCTTTGCTACTCCAACTTGATATTGATCTCCAAGCTCCTTAGCACTGTTTGACACTTGCAATGCAATGGAAAACAAGAAAAAGAACTCCTACTGTACTCTATAAGATTAGTCCAATCAAATCCATCTATAAGACAGACATATGTAAAGAGACATAGGTTAGAAGGAAATATTCCAAGCAATATATTAATGATAACTCTTAAAGAAATACTTACAGACTATAGATGTAGTTGCAACAACTTCCCCAAGTCCTCCTTGTCCAACCCTTGCACAAATCTCCCAAAATCATAGGTTTGATATCTTAAAGATTTCTCCCAACATCATAGGTTTGATACCTCAAATCTCCACCTCCTTATCCATGGAAATCCCTCATTATATAGGATTTGAAGGCTTAACCACCATGGGGAGGATCACTCATCATATCCACTAAAATGGGATCTCTAAGATATTTAGGGAGAAAATATCTCTTAAGGATTTTAGGGAGGAAATATCTCTCAAGGATTTTAAGGAGGAAATATTTCAACCATCCATGAGATCGTCCACCTTCCCTAAAAAATAGGAAACCAAATGTGAGGTGGATTCTCACACTTAATTTATTTATTTTTCATGAATATTAATAATAATTCATGTGCACTTGGTATTTTGGCCTTCATGTAATATATCCCTCCTCCACATTGACTAGGGATTGTGACATAGGTTATTCCATGGTGTCAAGGTGAATCAAACACTTATATGACACTTACGACACTTAGGGTGAGGTACCTAGGTGTGAAAATTTCATGTGTAACAAAATGCCCCCTAAAGTGTGAGGCCAGAAGAGAGAATTATAGCCGAAACACTTTACAAATATTTAATGCAAGGGTGTGGAGTTGGAGAACTTGGAAGAAGATGCAAAAAACCATCAAACAATATTAATATATGTTCCATTTCCGAGGCAGGCATACCTATGCTCAGAATACAAGATGACTCAAAGCATGGCCGCCGACCAATACACTATGGATCCATGAAAAATATTGATTAAGGATATGGCCACCAGAGATACAATGTGGATCCATACCTCCATGACATGAACTGATCGTAGCCACAAGAAATACACAGTGGAGCTATGAGATGATAAAACATAGCCAGCGACCAATATAATGTGGATCTATGTGAAAAACTATATATCAACATGCTCAAAATATCTCCTTTCCTAACCCGGGCCAAGCAGATATTAGAGTGAACACTCAACCCAGGGTCTTCATCCCAATCCCGATGTGGTACAAATATATCTATGTGAATAGATGTTTTGATGTCAAACATGGTAGAAACCACTTGATTACTGATCATTGAGGTAAATCATTGACAAGTGCAAGGGAAATCACCAGTGATGTCAATGACTCCCAAGGTACCCTAGTACATTCCAACGAATGTGAATAAATGAGTTGAAGTCGAAAATTCATGGAATCATATAATCAGAGTTCAATGATGTAAAACTATTGTCAGAAGTGAGGAGGCATACCATTGAAGCATGCAGGTCCCAACGTACTAATTGGTTTCTAAGTCCAATTCTCAGATGATGTGTTGAAGTCGACAGGAAAATACTCATCGAATGAGGGCATTGATGTATCCCCCATCATTGACATGAAACTGACATAGGAAAGTGATGTAAGATGGTGAATCGAATAAGTATGGACTAACACATGAAATGGAAGATGGAAATACTACAGATGGATGGTTTGAAGTGAAACTTCCCTTGAACATGATGAGGCACGACAAATGACTTGGAAACATTGACTCGGTGAGTACCAAGAATGTAATGTGACGACAATAAGAGCACTCTTTGACTTGACGAAAAAGTATGGGGAAAAATGGAATTGGTATGACTCAAAGACAAGTGGATTACCCAACTGTAAGATGAGACGTAAACAGGTGCCATGTTCAAGGGTGACAAAAGATTCCATAAAGGATTCTCAAAAACTTGACCCACTTCCTTCAATTTTTCCCCCACCCAGATAGATGAGTACCTCTTTTTAATTTAATGATATTGAGGAGGGTAAAAAATGCTCGAGATAACTCACCTTCAGTAAGTTCCTCTTCCTTTGTTTAATGAAATAGAATAAGTAAGGGTTCGGTCACATATGGGCCCTTCAATGTGTGATTTTAGCGAGTCTAGAGAAGGAAAACTTGGTGGTTTTTCATGTTTAGAGAGTCTGAAAAGAACTTAAAGGAGACTCCATGGTTTTCATTTTTCGTAATTTTAGTATTTGAAGTATGAAGAAGAGATAAACTTCTACTCGGGAGATTCCATTTCAAAACCTTTTAAATGAGTGTGAAAGGAAGCAAGATCACTCGACAATATTTTCATGTTTAGAGAGTCTGAAAAGAGATTAAAGGAGACTCTGGGGGGTTCCTTTTTCGTGTAACCTTTACCAGTCCGAAAAAGTGATAAAATTTTACTCAGGCACACTCTCATGTATTTATGAGCATGAGAAATAACAAAGACTAACATCGATATTGGTTTCATTTTTATACAAGCTTAAAACAAAATTAAACTTATGATTGTAAATTCCCAACATAATTCCCAAAGGTAGGGATACCCATGGATGGTTGGTACTCTACCCCTAGCTTGAAAATTTGGTGGCATAACTCCAGAATGATAATCAAAGGATGGAGACATGCCCCCCCGAGATTCATTTCATTCACCAACTTTGAGGTTGTCATCAATTTTTGTACTAGATTGAGAAAAATGATAAGGGTGGATGAAATAAAGGTTCAAATACGAGACCTAATGAAATACTCGACTCGACATCTATGAGATCTAGCTAAAGACTCAACTCGATATCTACAAGATCTAGAAAAATACTCGACTTGATAGGAGAGGTGACTGTTTCATTTTTTAATGAGCTTGCCACAAAGAAGCAAAAACTATGCTCAAGACGTCTCTTTAATCAAGGCTTCCAAGAGGATAATTCTCTGGAGGGAATACATGTCAAAGGAAAAAAGTCAGCCATGGATTCTAGGATATCTTCATTAGATGGAAGAAAAACACTCTAGAAGGAAAACATGTTGATGACCTTGATAAGGGTAGGGATATCTGTCTTTGATAGACCTATTGAAAAGATGACCATGTAAACTATCGGATCTAAGTTAGGAGAAGGGAGATATTCCCTCTCATGTGGGTTTGAATGCATGGGGCATGTCATTACATAATTGACCTATGGTGGGGCGGACATCGCAGGCATGTACGGACTGTTCAGGGAAGGCAGATGGTTAACCATTAGATGAGGGTCAATGAATCAAATCTGGTTGATTGTTACTATGTTTCCATTGTGAGGGAAACACATCACTCAAAAGAGAGTGGACATAAAAGATCTCATAATGTAGACATAGTATCACCCAAGGAGTGCATTAAATTCCAAGGAGTTGTGAACTACCATCACATCGACGTAGACCATTTTTCCTCCCAAAGTAACTAGAAACTGAGGAAGGATCCCTAATGGTTGATTAACTCTTCTATCAAAGGTCAAAACATTCTGAGTCATGGGTCCAAGATGTGGTGAACCAAAATATTCCCAAGCATTCATGGATAAGATGCTAACATAAGCACCTTCGTCTATTACAGTGTTAGAAATATTCCTATCACAAACCTGCATGGTGATTTGGAAAGGAACATAAGAGGGAAGACAGGGTTTTGTCAAATGATTCCAATCAATAGAAATCATTTGATTGCTTGAAGGGTGTGCTATCGAGACAAGTGGAGTGCCTCCTTTTCTGGGTGAATCAATATTAACGAGGTAGACCTGAGCGACATCCTCACTCTTTGAATGAGGAGTGGGATCGATGGGTGGTGGAATCAGGCCAACCACATTGGTTGCACTCTTCAAGGGAGGATTGGGATCAACTGAAGGTGGAACCCGATCGACCAATTAGAAACTCTTCAGAGGAGGAGTGGGATCGACCGATGGCGGAACTAGATATACCACTTTGGTACTCCTCAAAGGAGGAGTGGTATCGATTGATGATGGAACCGGATCGACCACTTTGGTAATATTCAGATGAAGAGTGGGATCGACCAAGGGTAGAGATATATTGACCACTTTGACAGTCCTCAAGGGAGGAGTGGGATCAACCGATGACGAAACCAAATCGACCACTTTGGCACTCCTCAAGGGAGGAGTGGGATCGACCGATGATGGAACCAGATCAACCACTTTGGTACTCTTCAGATGAAGAGCAGGACTGATCCATGGTGAAACTGGATCAGTCACTTGGGTTTCACTTTTCATATGAAGAGTGGGTTTAACCGATGATGGAACTGGATCATTCAATTGGGTTTGTGGTTCAGTTGAGGATGAAACTAGATTGACCACCTGATCTATTGGCATGTTTTACAGACAACGTATTCTTTTCATTTATGGAAAGTACAACAATGATGATGGCTTGAGTACAGGTATAATGTGCCAGGAAGGCACCAGAATTATTTTGGGAAGACACAACAGAGAAAGATCGTGAATACCAAAAGAGATATTGCAAAAGTACACGCAGAGTGCAGAGTATGTTTGTTTGTCATTGATGGAAAAAATCATGACCAGCAGCACAACGATGATTACATGGAAAGATCAGAAGATAAATTCCATTTCGAGTATCAGAAACAAAGACTCCATTTCAAAGTTTCGGATACCGGGAGTTGGAGGAGTCAAGAGTCGAGACTCTTCATCACAAGAGTCCCGAAGTTGCGAAATGTGAAACCCCAAAATCCTGAAACAGGCACATCAACCAAAGTTTTGGATACCGGGAATTGGAGGAGTCAAGAGTTGATACTCTTCTTCACAGGAGTCCCAAAGTTGTGAAATGCAGAACCTCGAAATCCCGAAACAGGCACATCAACAAAGACTCCATTTCGGAGTTTCGCAAACCCAAAAATCAAAGATCAAAGGAACTTTAACCTTTGAAGTAGCGAACCCAAAAATTTTCAAACATGCACATCATCAGACCATGTTAGCAAGGACAGGCGGCAGCCTATGTCAGAAAGGACATGTGGCACAATCATATAAGGACAAGTGTCAAGTTTATTTGGCATTTCAGGAACCTGGAAATCACAATTCTGAGTGACACGTGGCAGACACACGGGTCACGACACGTCATTGAGTGACATCATTCCTGGAATTTAGTTTCAGGAGTTTTAGCATCAACTCTCCCCCAAAGTCCCAAAGGATGAAGTCTCATGGCAGAGGATAGCCGTCTGATCACCACAAATTGTGGATCGTTGATTTGGAGAGTGAAGTTCTTGTTTGATTGGAGAGTGGTCATATATTGTGGTCACATTGTCAGGAGCTGGAGAGAAAATATATAGAAGCCAAGATCTATTTTGGAGCTCGTGACATGGAGAGTCGAGACGACTCATCACGGAATCCCTGAAATGCGAAAGTGCGAAATACTTTTTTGAATAAGGCTATGGTCATAGCCAGTGGTCACATATGCGGAAGATGGAGGAAGGATCTAGTGCAACCAAGCTCCATTTGGGGGATCACGACTTGGAGTTTCAAGACACTTCATCATAAGAATGTCGAAATGTTGAAATGCCGATATATCCAGTGGTCACAGCCGGTGGTCACGTAAGTGGAAGGAGCTAGCATAGCTAGGCTCCATTTCAAGGTTTGCACTGTAACTTCTAGAAACCACTGATGGTTTTTTCCAGAGGACTCGAAGAGACTTCAGGGTGATCGCCAGAGAAGTTGAAGGGTCTCGAGGCATCTTCCAGTGGCATGAAGACTGTTCATTGAGACTATTGATAGATGGATGACCATTGGAGCCTGGAACTGCAACAGAGGGAATGAGCTCGACTGTGATAGAGAAGACGAAGAGTCTCGACTACCATAGAGGCTAAGGAATCTCGGCATAACACCCAGTGATGATGGACGCATGGGTTTAACCACCAGAGAAGCTGAAGAGTTGCAATGATGATCAAGAAAATAACTTGACATGGGGATATCATGCAGAAGCATGGCGCATATAGCATGCACAAGGTGCACAAAGACTATAAGAATGCAGAAAAAAGAAGAGATGGGAGTTGTTGTTATGAGTGATTTAGGTGTGTAGAAGGAGGTAGCATGCAACAACTAAAATGCACAGAAGAGGAATGGTGCATTGAATGGACATGGTGCACAGAGCATAACTGAGACAGTAAAAGAAGGCTAAGGTGCACTTGTAGAGAAAAACAGAAGATTAGAAAGCACAAGAATATGTAGACAGAGAGACACTAATACAGGAGAGCAGAGTAGCATAGAAAAACAATGATAAGCCTGGTAAGCCAATGACAACTATTGAATCACTGTAATATGTTTCAGTAGAAAATATTTATTTCATGGTGGTAGGGAGGTGCTAGGGAGGAATGTTTTCCTCAGAGGTTCATGTGGGTGCTTGAACACAGGGATTTGTAGATTCTATTTGGTTGCATCCAGAGAAACCAGGGTGGCAGGGTGGTGCAAGGGAGAACTGTTGTTCTCTGTTATACAGGTTGGTGCCTGTGTGACTGGAAGTTGGTGCTGGAACATTTAGGGAGTTGGTGCTTCCTTATAGTGGGTGCTAGAGAAACCAGGGAGTTGGTGCTTCCTTCTAGTGGGTGCTAGAGAATCTAGAGAGTTGGTGCTCTCAATAAGTAACAGCTTGCAAAATAGAGGTAGTAGCCTCATTATGAGTTGGTTCTCATAAGTATGATAATGTAAAAAATGTAAAGATTACTTATCATATTAAGAAGAAGAGGTTTTTACCCTTTATGGGTTTCCTCAAGAAATATTTGTCTTTGTGTATCTCATATGTGTGAATGATGTTGAATGTTCTATTGCTTACTTCCCTACATTATTGTGATT
>SNQJ01S0027524.1:105833-134365 GCA_010110895.2 Picea sitchensis | reverse complement strand
CCCCTCCCTCTCAGATGTCCAACATGATCAACTAGACTGATTGAGGATGGAACTATACTGACCAGTCCATCAACCAATGATGGTTTGGGAGAAATATTACGATAAACAATTGGAATTTGAATCTTTTCCAAAATATAAGAAGCCTCATCCATACGAGGGAAAAGGTGAGAGGAATGATCACCTTTACATAACAAGCAAGGAAATTTGACAATTATCTTCTTCTTAGCAACCGTAATGTCACTAGCTGATGGGGTGTCACTAGCATGTCCTACAGAGGATGATGACATGGAAGACCACATTTCTAAGACATTGGGGAGACCAGGCCAATCCCTCATAAAGTGGTCACCCTTACAAAGACTACAAGGGAATTTGGGTTTAGGATTCTTCATTTTAATGTTGTCGACTTTATCAAAACTCCTAGTATGATTAACCGTAGTTGGTTGCTTGGATCCAATATGATATGGTGTGGTTATAGGATTGGTCCCTTTCTGGTTCTTATTCTTCTTCTCTTTTTGTTTCTTCTTCTTCTTATCAAATTGGCTACTCGCTTTAGAGATTTCACTAGGTGAAGAAGGAGAAAGGGAAGGAGACCTAATGGGTGAAAAAGGAGAAAGGTCGACATGAGGTTGATGTGTGGGTGGTGTTCTTACATACGAAGCACTAGGTGCATTCGAAGCAATGGGAATATTAGAGACCACTGGAGTGGGGAATAACCAAACCGATAATCCGATCGTGAGTCTCGAAAGACTTAGTGTGGCAATGCATGGAGGACCAATGCTTCCAAAATAAGGAAAGGTGAAAGGTTCCCTGGGAAAATGGGTTCCTCCATTGGTACTCCCACGATTTGATGCCATTGAAACTAAATAGACCTAAGGTCCACTAAGGAAAACAATCAACACATGCTACAAATATGAGAAGAAAACAATCAAACAAACCTTCCCACAATGAAACCACTAGTTGGTGATGAAATCCAACATCTCGAGATAAATACAAGATGAAGAAGAGGTTCTTCAATGAATCCTACATACGAGATGGAGGAGAGGTTCCACTTTCTTCAACAAAACATCCAATTCCCAAATGAGATCAACCTATATACACTACCCAAAAGCAATAATGAAACTGTCTTATTTTTTTAATTCTAATGTATAAAGAAAGTAAATGCAAATCCTTTAATGCTCCACTACTTTCAATTAAAGGAAAGAGTCAGATGCAGATGCAAAAGACATGAAGAAAAAAGGGCTTCAAACAAAGCATGCACTCAAAGCAATGAGAATTGAAATAAAACAAGTAGAAGATAACATGTTCAAACAAGAACTCATTCAAGGATTCGACAATCAATAAGAATTCAAGGACTACAATAAAGTTCAGAGAAGAATCCAAAAAATGATAAGGAGAAAGAGAAATCACTCAAACTGTCCTGACAAAACAAGAAACACGAAAGATAAATATCACAAATTGAAAAGGTGCAAGCTCAAATAAAGACAAAAAAGAGTAAAAAGTATCAAATCTTCAACCCAAAAAATCCCACAAACCAATGTACAAACTCTGGGAAAAGATCTTTGTAAGACAATGAAAAAACTGAGGAGAAAAGGGAAGAAACCACCAAAACAGGATATCAACGCTCCCTAACTCAAGGGCACAGAGCACTATAGCTCTCTATAATACACTGCAAAGGAGATTTGATTATAGATCAACGCTCTATGATGCACTATAGGGGACTGCTACTATTCCCAGAAACTCAAAACAGAGCCAAAAAAACTCAGAAAAACTCACCCAAAATTGCCAGAATTTTGTGAAATTGTCAATGAAGAGGGGATAAAGGAAATAGATCAATAAAAAGCAAGAAAAATGATCTAAAAGTGGGAAAAAGGGAAAAACTATCCAAGGAAAGACAATTCAATGTCCTTCCCCAGTGGAGTCACCAATTTATGTTATGGAAAAATCCCCCTGCGGACAGGTGAATATCCCCTTGGACTCTATACCCCTATACCAAGACAAAAAAGTGCAATTGGACACTAACATTCCTTTGAATATAACTAACTATTTAGAAAGAGAAGGAGAAGGAATATAGTGTGATTCACCTTATTCCTATGTTTGTCCTCGTTGTTCCAACTTGAGCTTGATATCCGATCTCCTTAGCACTGTTTGACACCTACAATGCAATGGACAACAAGACAAAGAACTCCTACTCTACTTTATAAGATTAGTCCAATCAAATCCATCTATAAGACAAACATATGTAAAGAGACATAGGTTAGAAGGAAATAGGTCAAGCAATATATTAATGAGATGATCCAGATTATTTTTTAGAAAAAAATGAAAGAAGAGATACTACAATGAAATACACATAAATATTGCCAGAAACATATAAATACAGTAATACACAATTTCTATTAATGTGCGAAATGTATTGTTTTATACTTTTTCGGGCCTAGGGGAATAAATTTACAAAAAAGGACATTCTTTGGAGTTAAGTTGCAATTTCATTTCATCTTCTTTCTTGCAGTATTGAGCCTATTTTTGGTTCCTTCTTTCTCATTAAAAGATTATTACCTCAACAATTTGCATCACCATCTAAGCAGAGCCTAGTTTATATCCTTTATGGCTTGACACCTTGTACCCTAAGAGGAAACATTCCCATGAGTTTCCACATCATATATGCACCTCCTTGCATTGAGCATAGGTATGCTCCATTGTTGGAACTAGTTTCTTACTCTCGACACTCATTTTCTCCATTGTATCATAGCACTCATTTGCGTATGAAAAAACAAAAAAAAGATGGGTGAGAAAAGAATATTACCTTAAATTGGACGCAGTCTTGTTGCCTTTGAATAGAGCACAAAATTTTGAGTCCAATTGTCATCCAAAGTGTGGGTTTAGCATGACCTTAGGAATCTCATCTCGTTACCTAGAGTTTACTCTTTTGACTGGTTATTCTTTCAGTCCCTATGGATAATTTGATTGGTGCCTCCTACATCACAAAGTTTCATTATCAAGTCTATGTTGCCATAGTCCTCCATATGTCTCATGATCTTGTTCAAAGGATTTATATTTTCGTGTGTCATCAATTTCTCATAAATATTGTCTTTTCATTCGACCATACCCTCAATGTGTCTCATAGTTACATGAAGTTGTAGTCCTACCGTGCACCCTAGTCCTACTTTCACTATGGGTAGGTAACCTTGAACGCAACAGTCGACATCTCCTCATTGGTCGTTGACTGGGGGGTTTCCCTTGTGTTTGAAGAAAATAAATCGATTCACACATTGGGATTCATGTAGTGTCTTGGATTCCATTAGCCTTATTGGTGGTTTCCACACCTTTTTTGGCAATCTTCCTTATTGGATGCTATTCAGAGGGTCTTTTTCATGCACTAATTGCTTTTGGTGCATGCGAAATATGCACAAAGTCGTTGGTTCATGAACATCCTCTTCGTCCGATTTCCTCCAAATCATCAAGATATTTCTTTGTACCTCATGCTGACTGATGAGAGATGCCTTAATCCTCTCCTTTCAGTGGGTATAATTCCATCGAATTCAACTCATCTATTCCAGAAATGAGGCCTAGAGTACTATGAGTACCTAGAGGCTTGCAGTCATAAGTGCAAGGTTCTCCCACCATCGACAGTTGGGAATACAACAATGTATATTGATCGATGGATTCTTCAAGTGTTCGACGTCAAAACCTTTATTCACACTTGTAATAATGTACTCGGTGCCTTGATACCTACATTCATTATCGATATGATGTCTCACCTTTGTTAACGGTATACATTAATGATCGGTAATCAATCAAAGTCTCATTCTGTTTGACCTCAACTCTTCTATTCACATGATGTAGACTTGCACCTTTGGTGGATCATGTATAAGACTTGAAGACATCAGTTTATATTAGAAAAATAGGATCGCGAAGAAATAAAATAAAACAAATGAGGAAATAAAACACAGAAGATACACAATACAATAGAGACACATATATATGTGGTTCACCCAATGTGGGCTACATCTACCAGAGAAATTGCCAGGTCCATGATTTATTATTATCCAACAAATGAAGGGATACAACCTACAACACACCTGTTGTAACTTCCTCTTCTTTCTCTCACAGTCTCCTATCTCATAATACAATATTCACAATGATACATAGCCACAATACATTTCCCTTATAAAAGAGGGTTGCCTTCTAGGGAAAAAAACCTAACATAAATTATACCATCAAATATGTGACCTTATCATGAATGGTCTAGATTTAGAATTAAATTACAATATACATTTACAAGGAAAATTTTCCTTCGGGGGCCTGCTTTCCCCCAGACCCTGTAGAGGGGGTAACCCCCATATGAACTCCCCTGCGTGGAGGAGTGTACATTCTTTTGGGGTGTAAATTATTCATGGGGTATAAACACAGCTAAAAACAAAGACCTCTGAATCAAGAAGATAATCAGGCTCCACAACCAACAATCTCCCACTTGGAGACTGATCTCAACAACTCCACCGTTGTTGTATCTGCTAGACTACGAACCTTCTTGGGCCTAGAAAATTTATCATATTCATATTCATGCTTGAAGACCAACTGAAACTAATAAGGAACTCAGTTTATCCCTGGTTACTCCCTTAGTTAACATGTCTGCAGAATTCTAGCTAGTGTGTATCTTTTCCAACTTCAAATGTCCATCTTCCAAGACAGATTGTATGAATGGTACCTAACTTGTATATTCTTAGTCTTCGAATGGAATTCTAAGTTCTTTGAAAGATGAATGGCACTCTAACTTTCAAAATACAACATGTTATTCTCCCGCTTCTTTCCCAATTCCTCCATAAACCTCTGTAACCAAATAATCTCTTTACTAGCCTCTGTAGTAGCAACATACTCTGCCTCTGTAGTTGAAATTGAAACAACCTTTTGCAGTTTCTAAATCCAACTTACGTTTGTTCCACATATAGTAAAAACATACCCTGTGGTACTCCTCCTACTATCTTTATCACCTGTCATATCTGAACCAACATATCCCTGTAGAACAATGTCTCAACCACCAAAACATAATGCATCAGTAACAGTACCTCTCAAATATCTGAGAACCCACTTTACTGCCTCCCAATGTTCTTTACCTGGATTGTTCATATACATTCTCACAACTCCCACTGCATGTGCAATATCTGGTATTTTTGAAACCATCACATACATCAAGCTGTCAACTGCTGATAAATAAGGGACCCTGGACATGTATTCTATCTCCTCCTATGTCTTGGGACACATTTTCTTAGTTAATTTGAAATGTTTGGCCAAAGGTGTACTAACTGGTTTTTCATTCTGCATTCTAAACCTCTCCAACACCTTCTCTATGTACTCACCTTGAGACAATGTCAATTTCCGATTTTTCCTGTCTCTTGTTATTCTCATACCAAGGATTTTCTTTGCAACACCCAAATCCTTCATCGCAAATGAATTAGCTAATTTATTCTTGAGAACATTTATATCTTGCATATTAGACCCTACAACAAGCATGTCATCTACATATAATAGCAAGATAATATAACTTCCATTTTCTATCTTTTTAAAATAAACACAGTGATCAGAATGGCATCTACTATCACCCTGTTTTGTCATAAACATGTCAAACTTCAAATACCACTGCCTTGGAGCTTTCTTTAGGCCATACAATCTCTTCTTCAACATACATACCAAATTATCATTCCCTTTGACCTCATACCCCTGTGACTGTTGCATATAAATCTCTTCCTCCAAATCCCCATGAAGAAAAGTTGTTTTTACATCTAACTATTCAAGATGCAAATATTTTACTACCAAAAGAATTAAAATAGTCCTAATTAAATTCATTTTAACAACAGGAGAAAATATTTCATCAAAATCTATACCTTTATTTTGTGCAAGCCCCTTTACAACAAGTCTAACCTTATACGTTTGTTTTTCTCCATCTTCTTCCTTCAACCTGTAAAACCATTTATTCTGCAATGCTCTTTTTCCTATAGGCAACTGAACCAAGTCCCAAGTCTGGTTATTTACCAAGGAATCCATTTCCTCTTTCATGCCTTGCTCCCACTTCGTTTTGCTGTCTACCTGCATTGCCTATTCATAACATCCTGGTTCACCAGAATTAGTCAACAATAAATAATACAATGAAGGAGAGTATCGTTCAGGGGGTATACTTAACCTAGTATATCTTCTAAAAAAACTTGTAGGAGTTTGAGGTGCATGTTGATCCTGTTGTTGTACATTATGATTTTTTTGTACCTTTGGAATTTTATTTTTTCAGTGATATCATCGAGCACTATGTATTATGGTTTTTCTTTTTCCTGTTTCTTTCCCTGCAACTGATCTTTGTACATGACCTTCTCATTGAATATGACATATCTACTCCTAATGATTTTTTTATATTCATAATCCCATAAGTGATAACAAAAATCATTAACACCGCATCCAATAAAGGTACACTTCTTGGATTTTTCCTCAAGCTTTGTTCTATTTTCTTTATCAATATCGACAAATGATTCACAACCAAAAGTCTTCAAATAAGAATAGTTTACCTTTTTACCTGTCCATGCCTCCTATGGAATTCTACCATACAAAGAGCTTGAAGGTCTTATGTTTATTAAGTAAACAACTGTATATACAACATTTTCCCAGGATTGTAAGGGAAAACCAACATGCAATCTCATACTCCTTGCACGCTCCATGATTGTCCTGTTCATACTTTCTAACACACCATTTTCCTATGGTGTTCTTTTCTCTCTACGAATCCCATGGTATGAACGATAATCATCAAACTCCTTACTGCAATTTTTCCCTCCATTTTCTAATTTGAGACACTTCAACCTTTTTCCTGTCTCATTCTCAACCAAAGCTTTCCATTTCTTAAAAGTATCAAAAACATCAATTTTTTGTCGAAAGCAATAAACCCAAGTTTTTTCTAGTTTCATCATCAATAAAAGTAACATAATAATGAGATCCACCAAGAGATGATACCTGAATTGTTCCCCATACATCTACATGCATAATCTCTAACCTTTCAATCTTATTTTATTTTCCGACTTTGAGAAATATGACTCTCTTTTGTTTTCCATAAACACAATTCTCACAGAAATCCAAATCAATTTGTTTAATATCTGGAAACAAATTTCTGTTGTGAAGTATTTTCATCCCCTTCTCACTCATGCGGCTAATCCTATGATGCCAGAGTGTTGTATCCACTCCTGTAAAAGCTAAAGAGATAGAAGAGTTAGTATTACCAGTACATAAATACAATGTACCTACCTTCTCTCCTTTTTCTATCACCAATGATCCTTTGGTGACCTTCCACACCTTATCTGTAAATATGGATATACAACCTCCACTTGCCAACTTCCCTATTGAAATCAGATTTTTCCTTTGATCTGGAACATGTCTTACCTCTTTCAACAACCATTGGTTTCCATTGATTTTCTTTATTTTTACCTTTCCCATTCCAACAATTTTGCATGGTGAATCATCTCCCAAATGAACCTGTCCAAAATCACCTTGAACATAATCTAGAAAATGTTTCCTATGGGGTCTGGCATGAAATGAATATGTTGAATCTACTACCCAAGACTTAGAAATATTATCTACAGAAAGAATCAAAGAATCTTGTAACACATAACCTGTTACATTTACTTCTTTATTTTTCTCCTATTGTCCATCTCTTTGTTTTTTGGAGCTTTGCAGTCTTTCTTCAGATGTCCTTTATTCCCACAATTCCATCACTCTATCTTTCCAAATCTGGATTTGGATCTTCCCTTCCTATAATTCCCACGGTTCCCTGATCCCTTTCCTCTACCATTTTGTCTTCCCTTGCTCTCCATGTTTAACGCATTACCTGATATCTCACCTGTGCTTTTCCATCACATTTCCTCACTAAGGATAACACCAACAACATCATCAAATTCAAATTGTTTGAACCAGAGACAGAGTTACTTACATCCATGACCAAGTCGTTCCAACTTTCTGGAAATGAGCACAATATTAGAAGAGCCCTGACCTCATCATCAAAGTCCACTTTTACAGAACTTAGTTGATTAGTAACCGTATTAAATTCATTTAAATGATCTGCAATAGACCCACCTTCTGACATATTCATATTGAATAATTTCTTCATTATAAATACCTTATTGGACTTCGAGGGTTTTTCATACATTTTATCCAATACATCCATCATCTCCTTTGTTGTATTTTCTTTCGAAATATTGAAATCCATCGATGCTTCCAAGCTCAGTCATATCGTTCCCAATGCCTTTCTGACAAGAACCTCCCATTATTTGTCCTTCATGTCCATCAAATTATTTGATATTCCACCCAATGGTAGGAATAGATCCTTCTGATATAATAATATTCCATATTCATCTTCCATAACTAGTAGTTTTGGCATTAAATTTCTCGCCCTAAACTTTCCATCTTCCGCCATTTCTCCCACTCGAATCGGGAACCCTCTTTTCCTACAAGTCACCTTTCTCTTTGATACCAGTTGTTAGAAAAACAAGATCGCAGAGCAATAAAATAAAATAAAATGGGGAAATACAACACAAAAGATACACAATACAATAGAGAAACAGATATACATGGTTCACCTAGTGTGGGCTATGTCCACTAGATAAATTTCCAGGTCCTTTCTTTATTATTATCCAACAAATGAAGGGATACAACCTACAACACATCCGTTGTAACTTCCTCTTATTTATCTCACAGTCTCCTATCTCAGAATAAAATGTTCGCAATGATACATAGCCGCAATACATTTCCCTCATAAAATAGGGTTTCCTTCTAGGGAAAATAACCCTAACATAACTTCTATGTCAGATTTGTGACCTTATAATGAATGGTACATTCTTTCGGGGTGTAAAGAATTCATTCTTATGGGGTGCAGAAGTGTACATTCTTCTGGGGTGTAAAGTCTTCATGGGGTATAAACACGACTGAAAACAAAGACCTCTAAATCAGGAGGATAACCAGGCTCCACAACCAACATTTTATAGTAACAATTGTCCCGAGTTGTTGCTATCATTCATTTGACTAGTACCTATATGACTTTAGTGATCATGGAATATTAGATTGTACTCCATTATATAAAAATATCTTCAAATTGATTTTGATATTGGTTTCCACTGGGCCTTGTTCATGGCTATGACAACCTATGGCATGTATCTACTTTGTATTGCCTATTCATGGCCATGAGAATTTGTTTGGTATATTTCCACATAGATCTATAGTGTAATTCAAATTGGAAGGCATGTGTACAAAGTCATTATGGATTGTAATATTCTCATGAGAAACTATTTCTTCCAGCTGAGACTCCATTACTCAACTTCTTGGAATTATAATGCATTTTGGCCATCACGGATACTCCTCTCACCCCACACATTGGGGGGCATCTGTTATAGCAAGTGTTTCCTAACCCATGCAACTTGCTTAGAAGTCCTTTCCATTTCCCTATGCAAACTTGAAGTCCCCTTTTGCAATTCCTAGAGATAAATAATCATATTTTTCCACATATACGTTCCCTACAAGTTAGATAGCATGCATATACATAGGTTGCACCACTACAACCCGCGTACATCGAGTTTTGTGCTAAAAATTAAAAATTGTGTTGGGTTTCCATGTCACCTCACAAGATCCATGATCCTTGACCTTCCATATACTAGAAACGTTCCAACTCATCCCTTTAGTTCCATTTGAAGGCTATAAATTGGTCCATATCCAAACCATGGAAGAGGAGATAATTAAACTTTTGAGAGAAAAGATACTCTGGATAAATTTTCACTTCACATTGAGTCTACATCCCTTTGTCCTTTAAAGTCTGAACACATTGTTCATCCCCAAAGATCTTCCCTCTTTGATGGAAAACCTCATTGTCTCTCTTATATGAGCTTACCTTTGGTGGAGGATTGAAGTGGAGGAGGCCTAGTCGAAAGGGACTTAGTTTCTCGATTTCGAGACATGTCGACACCGAATTTTGTCACTTATACACTTATGTTGATCATTTTTTAATAGAAACACTATTTTCTCATCCAATTGATATCTTGCAGATATTTGAATTATTATTTAATGGGTGTATTTTTTATGAATGTTAATGGATTATGCTATTGTATGTGCTAATATTATATATTATCACCATATGATTTCATATCTTGGTTGTTGAGGACAAGTTGCAGGTACAAATATTTGATTTGTGTGCTCAACAATGGTCTTCATTGAACATCCAGATGAGGTGTTGCACCCCTTTTGTCACTTGAATGAGAAAAAGAGGGATACTTACAAGCCCAGTTGGGTTAGCTAGGCAAGACAACAGTGAAGGAAAGAGTTACATGTATATAGCATAAAGGATAAGCAAAGAACTAAACTAAGAACATTAAAAGAAACTAAACTAGAGTGCATAAGAACATTAGAAAAAGAAATAAACAACATTCATGCCACCAATGGAAAGGATTGTATTAGTGGAAAGAAAACACCAAAGATAAAGGGAGATGCATGGGCCCCCTCTTCCTCCAAGGGAGGTCTCTTGGACCCCCAAATATTGATCTCTTCTTACAAGTAACAAAATAGAATGAAATGGTGAAGAGAATCCAAAACACATTCACTCAAGAGGTGATGTGAATGGCCAAATGAAATGGTGCTTGCATGCTATTGATGAGGAAAGAGGATCCTCCAAGAGAATATCAGGAACATAACAATACAAATGAATTCCTTGAAAATATAGTGCACCCATGGCCTCCTTTTATAGAATAGATTTGAGGCATTATGCAACCAGTTCTTAGTGTCAACAAGGGGCCCTTTAGGGCACCCTTAGGTCTTTGACCAACTCCCCAGTCAAATTCAGTCGAGATTTTCATGTCAAATCAACTTGGAAACTGAACCAGAAGTGGGTGGAAGGGAAACCTATATCATAAATGTGTTGTTTTGATGGGTGCGTGTTTTTTTGCGTCCACAGTCGTGCATCATGTGCATGTGCCCTTTTCTTGCATTTCTGAATGGCGCTTGTGCACGTGCTCCCTGTGTAGTCTTAGCGCATGCTGATTTTATAACTGGTTGTATAGTTTTGGACCTTTTGGAAATGCATTTTTGGTCCATGAGTGAAATAATGAGTTTTTTGACGATGTTGGATTCATGTAACCATTTGCAGACGAAATTTCGGTTATAACATATTCCTCCTGATGTGTGAGGTTAGGAGCATACGTATAGCTGAAATACATCAATGTTTCTTCTAGTGAGAGTACCTTTGTAAGAAAGAGAGTTGTGGGGAGTATCAAGAGCGACCCATTGGAGGGAAAGGGGAACCTGTAAGACCCCAACCTTTCGCAAGGGGTGAAAAAAATAAAATTGTGTACAAATGAGGTGGGCATGCCCGATGCTTATGTTATGTAACTAAAAAATGTGTAAGACAGTAAATGAAGTTGTGTGTTGATGTAGATCACTGCAGCACCCTCCGGGGCGGTTTGATAATAACAAAGGACAATTCTAATGGTGAACAAACTCTGAAAAAGGTAAGGACACCTATGAGAAGTGTCTATAATGTGTAGACATTGATAGTCTATCAGATTTCATAGGTCTTCAACATATATAAAAATAACTACAATAGTCGCAAAGTAAGACCCACCGCCACATGATAAAATGTTGAAGTCAAATGTCATGGGGGTCAATAACAACAGAGAGAAATGATGGTTCTCTCTGTGCCATTCGAGACTCCTGATTGTAAAGGTAATCAGAGTCAAGATATTATCTCCCTTCTGGAAACTGTGTTGATGTCGACAGAAAGGGAGAAACGACTCCAAGAAGAAAAGGGATTCATGAAATCCATTGGATGAGACCAGGAACTAATGAGTAACATGGACAAAGGAAAGAAGTGGTGAGACTCAATACTATCCTTGGTTGGGGATATATGTGAGGTATGAGTGGCAACAACTATGAAATTGAATCTAGTTGTCAGGGGAACGACTAGACGTGGGTTAAATTATGCCATAGGCATAACAAAGTAGACAAACTCGAAGATCAAAGTTATAAGAACTACAGGATACTCAGGGTTTATGAACGGTGTCATCAAGAGGAAAAGGTAATAAATTCCCCAACCAAGGGCGATATGGGTTGTGTCTGCTGGAAAAGGAAGGTCACCAAGGGTGATGACAAAAAGCTATGTTAAGGCTGGAAACAAAGGTTTTGTACAATTACCAAATGAATAAAGAATAATTTGGGATAAGTGTGAAAATATAGATAAGGGTGCCCCAATGTAAGATGGCTTGGCCTGTGAGGGTGCAAGTTGTGTGGAAAACTAGTCCAGGGTGGGGGCCCCATAAGTGGGTTTCTGTATTAGGTAAATGAATGGAGGGAAATCTGTAGATGGGTAAACTGATTGTGGATGAAATGGAGGGTTAATGATACTGCAGAGGTGCATTCAAACTTGAACCATGATGAGATAACCTGGGATTCCATTTGGGAAAGCTTAGAAAAATGAGGATAAGAAGTATGTGGTTGATTCCCTAGGGGCTAAAAGTAACATGAGTGTCAAAGTGCCAAGGGGACTATGAATGGGACAACTCATGTGGGGGGTAGTGCTACTGGATGACAGTACCGAAATGCAGTGGTGGTGATAGTACTGTAGAGCCGGATGTGAGGATCCTAAAGGCAAATGTCAGAAGGTGTGATTGGGAGATGCAGTTGGTAGTTAGAGGGAATGACTACATGCCAGTGGTGATCATATACCTGAAGGGGACGCTCTAATGTTTGATGACCAAGTACTTGCACACATGAAAACCAAATACCCAACGTGAGAAAATATCTAAAAATAAAGGACATATAACAATTATTTGATCATTTTGAACATGAGCAGGCGTACCTGAGTGTGTCATGGAAAGATGCTCCACCGAGGGAAAGTGCAAATGATAACCCAAGAAAAATGTCTGTGTAAGTTGTTGAAAATGGTTCGAAAAATAGAGCTTATGGGCTCCTGTACCAAAAAAATGAAAGTGGGGAAAAGGGATTAGATATGGATGGTGGGCCCATAATGCCATCCTAGTTGCACTAACACTATGGGCAATCGAGTAGTAGTTTGGTCAGAGGACATGGAACTCCCCTTTGCTCAAGGAATGATGAAGAAATATAATGTATTGCATTCATGGGAGCATTGGTATGGAATGTCGGAGGAAGCTCAGGAAGATATGTGTGGCGTTTTGCGGCTAATGTGTGGAAGACATATGTGATAGATGGGAAATGATGAGTGTAATGCCCATAATCTGTGCATATGGAACAGGCGAAATTGGTTCGTATATTTTGTTTGCGTGTGGTTGATGACTCTGTAGTAGTGGGGGATGTACTTGGTGGAGTGGAAAGCAAAACGGGTGCTTGAGGAAGTTGGATAAAACTGCGTAGCTCAGGAAGAGAAGGACATTTGTGAGTGGGGTGTACTTTTCTTTCACATAAGGAGCAAGGGAGTTGAACTCAAGGAGGTAGTGGCACAATGGGATCTTTCTTCTTTCATCTTCCCCCAGTTGTAGCAGTGATGTTGGTGATTGGGGGTGAGGTTGGTGTGGCTGGAGTTAGGACTGGGATCTACATCGGGATTCCCTCTGACTGAGGAGGAAGGGATGGTTGATGAACCATCTCGGGTGGATGTAGATACCATATAGGGATGGCGAGTACCATGTTTGAAAGGGTAAGCGTTGTGGCTACCTAGAAAGCTTGTACACCTAGTGGGGGGTAAAATAAATGGATTTGAGTAATGGCTTGTGGGAATGTCTCCCAAATTGGGATATGGCCCTGGGGAGGGGGAAGGTCAAGAATAGGAAGAGATGAAGAGTTGTCATGGGTTTCCTGAGGGAGAAGTGCTACGACTAGTGGGACGTCAGGGATAATAGAAGCCTCAATGGGAGAGAGAGTATCTTCAGATGTAGTTCCATTGGATGAGATGGCACATACTTGTGCTAAGGGATGTATCAGCGGGGGTGCTCCATGATATGTCCCTAGCAAGGATGGGTCTTTGAAAATTCTGGGACTCATTTCAACGAGTGGGTAAGCCTCGAGATTAGTGTGAACAAAGGGTAGGATAGTATCGATGTTGGAGGAAGGGTTAGGTTCGTAATGCGACACTTGGTCGATAGTGATGATATTCCCATTGTGGGGGAACATCATGGTACGAAATATAGAAGAGGCCACAACGTTCATCACATGCATGTAGCTACGCCCAAAAAAGATGTTGTAATCCAACAGGGCATCGATAACTTCAATGTAAATGAGGATAGTTTTTCCCCCGAGTTCGACAGGGAAATTTTGAAAGAGCCCTTCAGGAGAGGATGGTTGTTCATCATAGGCTCTCAAAGTGATGGGTGATGGTATGAGCTCGAGGGAACCCAGTTTATAACATATGATTTTTGACATGATGCATGTGGATGCACCTTCATCAATAATGCATCGATGAATGGTGATGTTCTGAATTTTAACCAGTATTTGGAAAGCGACCAGAGCGGGGAGACGGGGTTCCCCACTATCAAGATCAAAGGTGATGAGGCAAGTATTAGCAGGGTCGATTGCCTCTAGGGAGAAACGTAATGACTTCCATTGTGTAGGACAAGTCTGAAGGACTTCTAAAACTGACATGGCAGCAGGAGATTATGCCAAGTCATTGACCAAGCTATAATTGTGTGCCACCCTAGCCTAAGGGTTGTTGGCGTTTCATCGTAATGGGATTTGAGGGATACGAAGGGGTGGTTCATCATTAGGGCAAGGAATCATCAAAGGTGGTCCAGTTGTGGCTGGGTTTGTGTCTGAGGTAGTGGGAATGGATTCCAAAGGTGCACTATATTGACGAGTGTGTGTTTGCAGAAGAACTTCTTCTTCACTATTAAGGAGGATAACGTGATCTATGGGATTGTCGGGATGTGGATATTGTTCCATCTGTGGTGGGGCAGGATGCATCTCCTGTTGGGTGTTCATCACTCCTTGGTGAGGAATAGGGTTTTATAGGACAATCGGGGCTGGTTGCTTCACATATTTTTTGGGGGCCTACTGGGGGGTAGGCGATACTGGGGGATGTGATCCATTTCCAAATTCTTTCATCCATTTGAAGTCAACAATTTGAGGGTAATGGTGAGTACAGTGGCCATACTCAATACAAAGGGAAGAAGGGAAGTTGGTCTGAATATTGTTGTTGTTCTTCCCTTGGTGTTTGGTGTTATTTCCCCCTTGGGGGTTCTTTTTCCCCTGATTTTGGCTTCCCCCAGTAGGTTGGTTTTGTTGGGGGTGGTTTTGGTTCCCTTCTGGTCCTGGATTATTATTGTTTCGATTTTTTCCTTTCATTTTGAAATTGTTCAACTGATGGGCCATATTTGTCGTATTTAGTTGTTCGAAGTGATGGACTTGTTGAATGGGAGAGGGTTGAACAAAGTTAACCCCAGCATGTGGTTGGCCTTGTGGATGAGCAATAGGCTGGGGAGGACCAGAGAATGGGAAGTATGGATTCTATTGTGGCACTGATTTGTAAGGTACATAGGAAGGCATGGTGCTTTCACTAGTACCTAGTGAGTAAGCAGAGGTAGAGGTGTTTCCAAAACTAGGTGGAATAGTCAGGCGTGTCATGGGGTCGGTGGGGGTCCACTTATGGGTGGGGGAATAGGGTATGGATGTTGATAGGGGGGAGGAGTATAATAAGGGGATCCTCCATATACTGGCGGATATTGAGGTGTTCCATACATAGGTGGTTGTTGGGGGTGTGGATTGTGGTGGATCGTGGTACCAATCAATCCATCCGCGAAATGAGACATCCCAGGTTTGTCTTGGCCGAAGGGTACGAGTCTCAGGGAATTAGGTAGTACCGTATATAAGTAGCCTGACTGTGAGTAAATGAGTTCAAATTGTTGTGATTTGTTGATGGATTCTTATTCAGATTGGGGGAAGGTGGCGGCCACATCTTTAGCAAGGAGGGAAACAATTGATTTGAGGAACTAATTGAGACATTGTTGTGGGGTGGCTTCAACTTTCCAGAGACTACATCTTCGACACCATTCATGAATGTGGTCGGTGATGTGCATGGCGGAAGTTTGTTTAAACTCTGAGAGTATTTCAATACCATTGTCATGAAGAATGGGTAGTTGAAAGAAGGTCAAAAATTCTTTGGCCAAGGATTCAAAGGTTACATGGGATCCATATTTTTCTTCTACATACCACTTGGTTGATGGGCCAGTGAGTGTGCGTTGAAATAACCTAAATCAGCCAGAGTCATCCATGATGCTATTTGAAGAGCACCATAATTGAAAGGTCATGATATGGTTTGCGGGATAGTCTCCCACCTTTCCTTTGAACTTGGGGATGTCTGAAGGAATTATAGTAAGCATTGCAATCCGTGTGGGGTCGTACAATATAGGATCATTGGTGAGCTTAGTCAGATCTAGTATGTTGAGGGAGGCCAACTATGGAATCTAGGGTAGTGTTGGAGAATTAGTTCCAACCATGATGTGAGTGTTTTGTGTACCTGACCTTTGAGGGGGGTTAGGTGGGGTTGTACTTCCTCCTTGAGAATACGTTTTTCCACCACTTTTGTGAAAAGGGGAGTGTGTGGATGGTTGATCTTGGGAAATGGACCCAAGTAGAGTGCAACCAATAAAATCTTATCCCAAGATAGTGGCACTCACAGGAGTATGAGAAGGTGGAGACAATGAGTTGGCAAAACTAGGAACTCCCCCTAGAATGGGAGGGATATTTAGCAATCATTTGGAACGACGGGGATTATGTGGGTCCCCTATGATGTCTGACTAGCAAAGTGGATGTGTGGGAATGGTGATGAGAGAAAATAAATTAACAAGAGCCTTTATAATTTTGGGGACCTTCACAATATAATTCTCAATCGCATGTAATCACAAGAGCATCATACATAAATCAATTGATACAGAAGCATATATGTGGGTAGGTGGTTTTTTTCTGCATGGGAGAACAAAGAAAAACAAATTCTTGTGTCCTAAAATACATAACATCCTTCTTCTCAAATAGAATTGGACCTTCCAATATCACTCAATAGTGGGGTCTGAAGCCACCGGAAGAGGAACTAGTGAAGGATGAAGTAATCAGTTATAATGAGGGGTAAAGGGTGATTATCCCAAAAGAGTTGGTGATATTTCCCAATAGCCACACAAAATCTGATCAAGGTGCAATTGCAGCCCACAATTGCCACTTGGGTAGATGTCCTAAAATTTGGTCACTAGGTACCTCAGTCTAAGTGTGACATTTAGATTTCCATACTAAGAAATGGGTCACGGGCTGGATCGTGTCCAAGAGGTGGCTGCCTCAAGGGGGGACGCACAGAACAACCTAATCTTGGCCTTCAACCCTTCATGGGTACCTCCCTGCCTAATGGTGTTAGGAACACTTGACTTGGAGGATTTAAAAGCTCCCTATTTGACAACTTCTATTGTTTGAAGATGTGAGAACTAGATAACGGGGAGTTATTTGGATCCCTATCCCCGAGATCCTACCTAGACTAAAAAAATTCTTTTGGTACCTCCTGTGGAGGTAAACTTAGTGGGTTTTTAGAAAAAAATTAGATGTGGTTTTTTGAGAGATTGGGGGTGTGAACCAACCTCGTTGAAATTAAGTGGGAGTGGATAGTTTCTTCAAGAAAAGGGTGGGGTGTTTCAGAATCCCTTTGGAGGAAACTTACTTCAACCTCCATGTTTCGAGATGAAAACTATGTGGTGAGTAGTGACTTTGTGTGTGAACAAGTGAAAGTGTGCCAAATTTTTAATAAGTTAGGTGTCACCTTGTTGCATGTGGACTTTGTGTGGTCCTTACAAGTCTTGATTACCTAATTAACTAAATTCCATTGGTACAACCTTGCAGAATTTAAAATTCCCTAGAGAACTAGCATGTGGACATGTGGGTCCTTATAAATCCTTTAACTCCCTAGTGTGATTTAATCTAAGAAAGATTCAAAACTATCCTAGATTGTGGACATGTGGGCATGTATGGGCCCATTACAAAACCTTTAAACTTTCCTAGTGATGTAATCTAAGAAATTAGATTCAAAACTATCCTATCTTTGTAGCATGTGGGCATGTATGGGCCCTTACAAATTTAATATGTGTTTGAAAAAAGAAACTAAGAGGAGTCCCGAGGGGGTTGTTGTCCTCTCCTAAATATTTTGTCTTTAAGGGAGATACAATTTTCCCTCAATCTCTTTCTGATTCTCAAGATCGCTTTGGGGCGTGAGAGAAGAGCATACTCAATGATTGATATCGAATCTCTGGTCCCAATGCAAGTTTTATATGTCATATAGAATGATTCCAACTTAAAATTTAATCAAAGAAATCCATCCATGTGGCAAAATGAAAGAAAAAAGAGGAAAAATAATGATTTTAACCCCCTAAGTGCCTATGTTTTGACTAATCCCTTCATATGGAGAGGGTATATAAGTGTGGTGCATATTACAATTTGCTTAGAATCAAGCTTAAGAAGGCTATGGGCCCTAAAAAAATCACAAAAATTATTACAATGTGTGAATTTATGAGCAGATGTGTGGGTCACGGAGTAGATAGAGGCGCATGTAGCACCAATGCGTGAATAAAAAATGACCCTTTGGCACAAGTGCACAAAACGCACTGAGAAAAACAGTGGGTTGAGCGCACGTGCGATAAAGACTCACCCGGGGGTTAAAAAACCCGTGCACTTATGTTACATGGCCGTGAGAAAAATTTCGGATGAAATTCTCTCAACTCAGCTTTGAATTTGGATTTCTGCAAGTCGGCTTGGGCCGGTTATGGTTCCTGTAAGTTAAATAATCAAAAGGAAGAGATAAAATAACCCAAATGGGGGAGGAAATTGATACCTTTCCCTAGTGGAGTCTCCAATCTGTTGCACCCCTTTTGTCACTTGAATGAGAAAAAGAGGGATGCTTACAAGCCCAGTTGGGTTAGCTAGGCAAGACAACAGTGAAGGAAAGAGTTAGAAGTATAAAGCATAAAGGATATGCAAAAAAATAAACTAAGAATATTAAAAGAAACTAAACTAGAGTGCATAAGGACATTAGAACACAAAATAAACAAAATTCATGCCACCAATGGAAAGGATTGTATTAGTGGAAAGAAAACACCAAAGAGAAAGGGAGATGCATGGGCCTCCTCTTCCTCCAAGGGAGGGCTCTTGGACCCCCAAATATTGATCTCTTCTTACAAGTAAAAAACTAGAATGAAATGGTGAAGAGAATCCAAAACACATTCACTCAAGAGGTGATGTGAATGGCCAAATGAAATGGTTCTTGCATGCTCTTGATGAGGAAAGAGGATCCTCCAAGAGAATATCAATAACATAACAATACAAACGAATTCCTTGAAAATATAGTGCACCCATGGCCTCCTTTTATAGCATAGCTTTGAGACATTATGCAACCAGTTCTTAGTGTGAACAAGGGGCCCTTTAGGGCACCCTTAGGTCTTTAACCAACCCCCCAGTTAGATTCATTTGATATTTGGGTGTCAAATCGACTTTGAAGCTGAACCAAAAGTGGGTGGAAGGCCGACCAATATCATAAATGCATTGTTCTGAGGGGTGCACGGTTTTTTGCATCCACAGTCGTGCATTGTGCGCATGTGTGTTTTTCTTGCGTTTTTGGATGGTGCATGTGCATTCGCTCCCTGTGTAGTCTTAGCACATGCTGATTTTATAACTGGTTGTATAGTTTTGGACCTTTTGGAAATGCAGTTTTGGTCCATGAGAGAACTAATGAGTGTTTTGATGATGCTGAATTCCTGTAACCACTTGCGGGTGAAATTCCGGTGATAACACGAGGTAGGCTCTTTATCTTGTCTTGTTATAATTTTTATTTATACATCATACTTGGGATTAGATTTGATTTCTACAGTCATTCTGTTTGTTTTGGTTTACCCCATGCCATAGAGTGATTTTCCTCGTAACACCATGATATGTATATATAAGTAAATAAATGATATTATGCAAAAAATGAAACAAATGAAAATGTTACATTTGAAAAATTAATGTAAATAAATACGTGGAACAATCATTGTCAACATTATGTTCTCCCTTTTTAATGACATCCAAGGAGGAGTGTTATTGTTGATAACAAAAATAGGCCACACTGAGTAAATAGACCTAAGATCCATAAATGGATCAACATCGTCAGATGCCAATGAAATCCTAACATTACGAGGTTCATCTTTAAATTCTGCCCATTTTTCCTCAATTACCCTAAATGTATAACCATCTACAGGAATTTGAAGAACATTGTATCCACTTATGTTCTGTGCATGGTAATCCATAAATTGTGCTATGATTTCACACCTGAAAAATCGCTACAAACGTGGAATTATGGTTATACGATGAAGAAAATTTCGAGGCACCCTTTTTGTTACTTGATCAATTTGATATCTACTAACATGACACTGTGAACATTTTTTTTCGATGCATGTTTTCCATAATATATAATATTATCATTAGGACATGCATCTATGGTTTGATACTCCATTCCAACGTCTTTCATAATGGCATGTAAATCTCGATATGTGTGAGGTAAAATTCCACCTCCATAGTAGTATAATAACATGCGACATTTTACAGCGCCACCCTGGCATAATAATGCATAGAAATATAATCAAGTACCAAAGTACAATACACCATGAGTAGACAATCAAGTTAATAGAGGAGGATTTAGAGGAGGAGGCAGTGGAGGAAGAGGATTTGGAGGAGGTAGAGGACTAGTAACCTATAACATTTTTTATAAACTTGGACATTATGCAAGGGATTTTCCACAACCACCAACAACATGTGTGTACTGTCACACAACAAATTATGATACAAAAGATTGTCTGACACTTCTGACAAGGATCCAAGAAAAAGGGAACCAAAATAATCAAAATGTTCAATGGATTATTGTGAAAACTAGAGAAGAGAATGGGAAGAGGATCAATACAGTTACTAGAGGTGGAACCAAGACATGAGAAGATGCAACAAATCAGAACTAGGACCAACACCAGTGGGTCAAAAATAATACCACACCTGAACAACATTTTGATGCGCGCAAGGAAAATGAGACGTTCAAACGAGATAGAGAAGAGATTTTGTAGGATAATATTGCTTCTTCTTTGGGAATAAATCCAGCAGATGATGTACCAATATATGACATGCCTCACTTGTAATACCCCTAGGTCTAACTCCAATTGTAATTGTAAATACAAATGTACTTAGGCTGGTAAGACGGGATGTAGACAGAACAATATATCTGTGATGTAAATGTAAATGTATTCACATGAAAATATTAATGAAAATGATATCACCGTATGTAGACAAACCATGTAAAAGAGCATGGAGGACTAAACTCCGCTAGTTAGGGAAAGGGGGCTAAAAGTTGAGGATAAGGGGCTAATCTAGGGAGATTAAGCCAAAAAGGAATTTTATACTAATATTCTTTAAAGTATAAGGTATGGATAATTATTCTATCCTAAGTTCTAAGGATGGGGACACGTGGGACAAAGTAGCTCTCAACCTGACAAGTGTCAAATTAGGGACATGCATACAAAGAGTTTGGACTTAGTTCATTTTCAATTCATTCCATCATTCCTCCATTACTTCACTCACAAATTTGAGCTACCCAACATACCTCTCTATCACAAGAAAGGTATATGTACCTTACATGAACTAGCATGATACCTGTACTTGTACCTATTCCCTGTTCACTTAAGAGTTGGACTGAAGGAGTGGGTTGTCAGGCCCATGAGAAGCTGAAGACGTGGGTTGTTATGCCCACGAGTAATTCTCTCTGGGTGAGAGAATTGCTTGGAATTGTTTTCCCAAAGGTGTCAAAACTGCAGCTACAGGTCTTTGAGACTTCCTGTCTGGCTTGTTGCTAAAGCCCTAGAAAGGAAATGGGGAATCCAAAGGATTATTGAGCATATAAGGGGAACATTTCTTGGGGTGGTACATGCATGTGGGGAATGAGGGACTTTAGGATATTAGTTTGAGTTGGCACCTGTGACGGAGTTGTTCTGGTTGTTTGAGATACATCAGCCTGGTTAAGAATTCCTTTACCTGGGTGGAGTTTAGTCCCAGATCGGGGGTGACCCACTGCTGATAGTTCTGAGTAGCATGGTCTAATTCTAAGAGGAACGTGGAAGGTCTACATGCAGTTGGTGGTCTTTTTATCAAAGATACGTGTCAATTGTCTGTTAAATTTGTGTTTCATCATTAATTATGCATTTTTTATGGGTTTTTCCTGTGTATGTTGCATGTGTATTTCCATTATTATTTTGCATAAACCTATGTAATTTCATAGTATTTTTATGTTTTAAATTAGTATACATCTCAAAACAATTTCACGTGGCATAGCTCAACAATTGGATGTTGGGGATGCTACAATATGGTATTAGAGCTCCAGTTTTCAACAATGAGCCTAGATGGGCCGAGCAAGTTAAATTGAAGTGATATTTCATAGAGAATTGAAGTTATAGTGTGTCCATGGGTGTTGGGAAGGCACTGAGATCACCCTTGACTATGTTTGAAATCTCAGGAGGTGATCCAGGATATTTTCATCAGGTGACTTATTATAGAATTGTATTAAATGAGCATAAACTAAAGTACAACATAAAGAAGGAAAAGATCAAAAGGAAAGAGACATAATCATGCAATATGAACACAAAGAATTTGATAATGGAGTTCGTCCCTGGTGGAATACGTCTCCGGGTCCTTCTCTCAAATGGGTAGGTCCTTTTTATTAACTCCACAAAAGAATTGGGCAAAATACATAAGTATACCTCATTCTGGAGTTAATCCATGGAAGATTTGTTCATATCCAAAAACTAACACCACCAATGCGTTTGTGGCAACGTTTTACCTAAAAATGACTGTCTCCATGCCTCAATCCGAGTCAGACACGTTTTGACCCAAGAGGCACCCTTGCGCCAGTTTGCGTGCCACTTCTCCTACAATAAATGATGAAAATATCGAAATACATGCAGAATCTTGAAAACTGCACCCAAATCCCTATTGTACAGATGCACCCTGGTCTCACACTCCCCTCTTGTCTCTTGTGTGTTTTTCGAACTCTGTCCGACCCCCTTTATATAATGTTTGTGGGAAGTTATGCATAAATGAGGAAGTTGGTGAAGTGGTTAGTGGAGGCTAAATTAGGGCGTTGGTTGGAAGAGGTCTTGGGGTCGAATCCCACGGGCCTCTTCTTTTTGGCAAATCATTTCAACAACTTTGGCACACTCCGCTAATTATAGCGAGTGGTTACAAAACTGACAGAATGGCTAAAAATAGAGGAATATGCTATATTTGGTGGTAATTGGGTTAAGCCCCTAAGAGGGAGGAATATTATGGTCATATGGCTCAATACATGTAACCAGGGGTTGGGCCGAAGGCCTATCCCCTTTCCTTTGGTGCCTTTGTTCAAACTTACACTTAAATAATATTTGACACATATTAATAACAAACAACATGGTGTGGTGTAGTGGTAGCACGAATTTGTGGGGCCTTTGGGCTAGTGAGAGGTCATTAGTTCGAATCTGGTGGAGTTATGAAACTTTTACCCATCAAACATTGGTGGGGTGCCACATGGAAGCCCATGACTGGGCCACATGGCACCATATAATTTGTCCACAAAATTGCCACTTCTCACAATCTGATTTTCCCATGAAACTGACACGTGTCATCACCTAACTTTCCCATGTGTATTCCATCCTTGCCACATCATCCCATGCCAACTCAAAACTCCCACTTATCACAATATGATTTGCCCATGAAACTGACATGTTTCATCATCTAAATTTCCCACATGTCTTCCATCCTTGCCACATCATCCCATGCCAACTCAGTTGTACGAATGTTCCACGTGTCACCCTTGCAGTGGTGCCACGTGTCACTTTGAATTTTTGACCTTTTGAACAGAACTTTGACATATTATAAATTTTGATTCGTAACTCCATTTGACGATTTATTTGGGCCGTTACAAATATTGCGACACACTCTTCATGATTCTTCTATTTTCACTAATTTTGGGGAAATTTGAATTTTTGCCCTTTTGTTTTCTGTTGAAACGATTCTGAGCATCTTGAGTTGCTTCTGTGCATTCCGAGTTCTTCTTAGCCTTCTCTGGATCCTTTTTGGAGCACACCTTCCCACTAAGAGATTTTTGGACCACCAAAATCTTTCATTAATCAACTGGTAAGTGACGGAAGAGTTCCCTCACCTTATATTTCTTAATCCACTTTGCCTTACTTGGATGTGTGCCCTTTAAGCCTACTTGAAGATAATCAACATCACCCCTGCATGAATTCATTTTCCTTCTTTCTAGGATGATATTTTCTTATAACTCATCCAAGTACTTAGGTACAAACTCATCAATTAAAGGTATTGAAACTTCCTTATCCTGAACCATGATCATGGGAGGCTAAAAAAGTTTCAAGTTCTCTACGTTCACAACTAAATAAATCCGCATATAAGGCGGAAAATATAAAAGAAAAGCATTAGTGTTGCTTTTCTCCAAAATAGTGAAGGGTCCATATTGGATGGGCTTGATTTTCTTTCCTTCACCCTTCAATATTTAATTGTTGATATGAATCCATACTTGGTCTCCAACCTGGAACTGATGATCAACCCTGTGCTTGTCATACCAAGCTTTATATTATGCTTGACTCTTCTCCAACTGTTCCATGAGTGCCTGGTGTATCTGTTGAATCCTCTGGATGAACTTGTGAGCTCTGTCCTTTGTTCATTCTTCATTCGCATCGACATCTTTTTCATACATCAAGTCGAAAGGAACCTTTGGTAGGTACCAAAAACATGTCTCAAAAGGTGAAATCATAGTGGATGAATGTAAAGCTCGATTATAAGCATGTTGTACATAAGGTTTTGTTATAAGAAAAATTTGTTTGTCGGGACTGATCCGACCTGTCCCGCTGGGAATCCGGTTACATCTTCTTTGATAGCTCGGCATGAGGAAAAGACTACCCACACCTCAAGTGGTCCTTCGCCCGAGGCGGTAATGAAGGGGAAAAATAAAGGTAAAAGACTTACAAGAAGTCTTTCTCAGGACCACCTACCCTGGGTGTTATCCTTCCTTAGCTTCCTGGACGACCAAAATGGCATGGGGGATGAAATTTATGGATAGTGGGATGAAAACGATCTCACTTGTTTTTAGGACAGTGAACTAAATAAAGCGAGAAACAAGCTGTTCACTTCCTTAAAGCATTGGAAAATGTCCCAGAATGGGTCCCTAGGATAAACCGACGTCGTGGGTAATTAACCAATGGATGCCTTGAGTAAAAGGGTGTGAAACAAGGCTGAAAAGGGAGCTTAAAAGATACATCCAAGTACTTTTAAATGGCATTAAATTTCGAACAACAAGTTGTTTAACGCTTTCAAGACAAGGAAACAAGCTCAAAATGGCTTGATACCCCCCGGGGTGACCCGGGAAGTGATCCCAGAAGGTTTTTAAATCAAAAGTGGGATGTAAAAGTGGATGAACAGCCTTGTTACAAGAAGTTACAGATATGATATAAGGGAAAGTATTCACAACTTCGATTTTGGTTCGTGAGTGAAAAGGTGGACTGATGAAAGGTTGACCTTAAAAGTATTTTATTGGTTAATTTTTAGTTTTTATCACATTCCTTGGCCACCACATTGTTTTGAAGGTTATCCCAATTAGACAAACACATCCTAGAACTATGCCAACCAGTATAAGAAGAGTAGTCCTAGCAGACCATGGTGGTTAGGTTGAAGAGTGCCCCATGTAGTTCAGAGAAGCATGGATTAGCCACTTCTCGTCACTAGCGCTTTCGAGCTCTTAAAGCCGCTTGGATGGAAGAAGGATACCCATGAAAAGGAAGAGGCTCAGGACCCCCCTAAAGAGGGTTTTGCTGAACTTACCCAAGCAGAGTAGTATTCCAACTGAGCTAATCTAATCAATGCCTTGACCGTCTGGTACTAAGGAAAGACCACTCAACTTGTACTAACTAGAAAACTTTCGAGGGGCTCCTGATGAAGACTCCCTGGCTTTGACTCTTAATATCCTACAAAATTGAAATTGCATAAAATGAAATACCAGGCCATCCACGTGGTGAAGTCATGTCTTTCTTTCACAAGCGTGCCTCCTGGTTACTAAAATTGAAATCTATTTAAAAAATATATACATAAAACAAGTAAATAGATAAGTGACATATATGTCACGTCTAAATAATATGTATATGTAAATATCTAAATAATATAAGTTTTGTTTTTTTAATGTATCGGGTGGACCCCTGAATTGTTTTCAAGTTTTTTTTGCGGTGTTTTGCATGTATTTAGCTTGTTGATTTTGCATGGCCCCTTTAGGGGCATCCACCTGTAGATTAGTGAGCGAAAAGTGATACAATTAAAATATAGCAAGATTAGATAATTATAAAATGACATTTACACCATTCAACCCAATGGAATGGGTTGAGGCTCTTTGCGAGTGACAAAGCCGACATATGCATGAAAGCCCCAACTAACTCCTTGTATGGGGATTGGAAATTTAGTGTTTGAAATATAAAAGGTGTGATGGTTATCTATGCAAGTATAAATCAGATTTTTAACATGAATTCACAAGTGAACTATTCAAACTATCTACACAAATCAAACATATAAACATTGGTATGTGTACCAGAAATTTTTGGAGTGAATGCAAGTGATAAGTAAAGTGAATATGAGAGTGATTGGGTATATTTACCGATCGAAATGTGTGTTTTTATTCACTTCCCTGCTGGCCCCTTTGCCTCAAATAGGTCTCTAGGTGGTCCCCAACCGCTTAAGAGAAGCAGAGTGGGTGACCAGTTGTATCCTTGCAGGAAAACAACGAAATTTTAGTATTTATGCATGAAAAAACTGAAATAAATATAACATAAATTTACACATAAGAAGTATATAACAACCAACTAAGATGGTTGTCCCATGGGGGGAAATTGACCAAAATGACCAATTTTCCTATTTGGGACAACAAGGTTAATGGTAAGAAAACATAACAGAAATATACATGAATGAAAAGATAAAGCAAACAAGTATGGACAACCAGCTAAGAGGTTTATTTATGGGTTCTCCTACGGGGCCCTAGGACTCCCAACCACTAGCTAAGGCTGAAAACAATTGAATACTTCAAAAAATCTTCATTAAAACACAATAAACAAATTAAACCAAGTTGTTAGAAAATGAAAGTAAGCAAGTTAAACCCAAGGAAGAAACAACAAACACCTAGCTAACCAATCCCTCCTGGAGATAGATAACATAGCAAACATTTACCCCTACCCCTCAACCCTTAACAAACAAGTGACACATCCAACAACTAAAATCTAACAAGTATCACACACACAAAGAGTCTTAGAAATTTCAGCAGAGCCTTGTTACTATATTCATCCTCCCTTTTTTACAATGCCAACCCTCTTATTTTTAAAGGAGAGGTGAAGGCTTAGGGTTAGGTCACAAGACACTTGTCACTTTTGGAAAAGTGACAAGTGGACCAACCCTAAAGTACTTTTGTATTTTTACAAAAAGTAACCTTATCCCAAAGGCATCTTATCCAAAAAGAATCTTAACCTAAAGAGAACCTTATCCAAAAGGGGATCAAATCAGATTTGACTTGACCCTTCAATTACATAGTAATACATGCCAAAAAGTAAATCATGGGAGAGTTCATATTACAAAAAGTCATTTTTCATAAAATGACAAAGCTTGATATGCCACATCACCATTTGCCTTGGGATTTGTGTCATCCCAAAGGCTCTTTGACTACTGCCATGTTTTGCAGTTGTAGGTGAGGTGGTTTAGGACAATTCCCGGCCATCCATGGCTATCAGATTCATCGGGATGAAGCCCCAAGGTGTGGGGAATTCGCTGAGTTGCTTAGGAGGGAAAGGGGCCTTTGGGATTTGGTCGTTGTAAGTAAGGAAATTCTCGTTGTTCATGCACTTTTTAGATCTGATTATACCCCCTCTTTGTTGCCTATAAGTTTCCCTGTGAGTTGGTCGAAGCATGGCTTCGATTTGGGCTTGTTTTGGTGAAGGGACCCCTTGGACCTGAAGCTTGATAGGCTCTTTCCCTATACCAAACAGACACAAAACTATTTTTTACTATGCACATGTTTTATCTATGTCCACTATCTTTCCTTTGCCTTTTGTTTGGCGGAAATCCGACTACGGATGAGTAAGATATGGCCCCAGGAAGGTATGCAAATGGAGCCGGCCATGAGACTAAATAAGGAAAAACTTGAAGTTGGGGCACAATTCTTGGTTGCACACCAGAATTGATAGGCTTCTACATGCTTTCATACCCGTAGCTCAAATGGGTTTTCCTCACATGGCCGAATTTGGTCTCAGAGGCCCCCAATTAGGCGTCTTTCTGGTGCATGTTTGTTGGGCCAGGAATGAGTTCCTGTCACTCTGGGACATATCACTGAAAATATGGGTTGAATTTGCTGAGGTGAATACCATGGATGCATTATAGACTTCACCCTGGTCATTTCGAATATTCATGGGCGAACATCGGCCTCCGTACAAGGAAGTTATGCAATT